>JABSMT010003208.1:0-20869 GCA_018902335.1 Eumacrocentrus americanus | reverse complement strand
ATACATACATACATACATATATATATATATATATGGCAATATGTGTTTATAGCCAACGCGAACTGACTGACCCTTTATCCCGATCAGCCAGCAGCGAGGATTTTTCAAGCGTGACAAACCCAATTTGCGATTGCCGGAACAAGTGAAAGAGACATATATATGTATTTAGAGAGTGTTCGATTAAGTGAGAATCCAAGTGCTCGGAATCCACGAAATAACGGTTAAACTGAGAGAACTCCACAGATGCTTTGTGTATACACGCGATCTCGATCACGTTCCGGCAAACCTCGATTGCGGATCACTTATTCAGAGCTCTCGATCGATGAAAAAGAATTAAATGCCTTCGTTGAAAAGCTGGATTCGTGGATTGTTCCTGGGTGCAAAAAAATCATACTATTCAACACATTCGCTCATGGAGTACAGGTCTCTTAGCCATGAGTTTATTTAACGTTAGTTTGAACACAAAATTCGCACACACGTTTTATAATTTCATTTTTTCACAGCTATCGTTCAAGTGTGGAATTTTTTTTTCATTTCTAAGCCACGTAAAATCGAGAACACAGTCATTACATCTGTGAATATCACATTGACTAGCTCTCATTGTTACGGCAGAAAGATTATCGAACAATGACATAGTTCGCAGAGGTACTGGTATGAGATGAAAATGAGGTATGCGGTAGGGCAAAAAGCGAGCGGGTGCGCGCTCGACTGATCGAAATACAAAAATTGGAAAGCCTTTTTGTTTCACTGGGTAAATGCAATTTATCGCTGAATTTTGTTTTTAATTAATTTTCAGTGTTGCGTGGGAAAGTGCGCTCGGACGAAAAATGATCAATTCGACCACATGACGATGACAGAGGGGAGAGTCAGGAAATAATTTCATTGTGGTATAGACCTTTTAATTATTGCGAATAAAATGTGGAGTAATCAATATTTTGGAAGCGTTACATTTGTTTTCTAATTTAGTCCAGTATGAATCTATCAGCATTAAAATACTATCGCTCTATTTTATGGTAGTTTCGTAAGCTGAAAATTCGAGGACAGTAATTGGCCGACAGTGCTCATTATCCTTCTGTAGACTTAATGAATGTTTATCATTTTTAATTAATGCATTATGCGTTGCTCGCTGTTTGTTTTTCATTAATGTTAAGGAGCAGAAAAAATTAGTAATTTACCCTGACAAAGTGATACATCTATGGTTGAAAATGCAGGGGTGTCTAATTACAGTATAACGAATTGAAGTGCGTGATGTCGATCGAAAATTCAAATAATTCATGCGCATATATACCAATAACAATTGAAATAAAAAATCAAGGTGACAAGCGAGGCAAAAGGGCCATCACTATCGCATTCACAAAATGAAAGGATTGACGTACCCATCGACTCTTTTGGAATTTTGTAATTAATATTTTCCCCGTGGGAGGTTTTAAAAAAATTCCACACTTTGTCGGTGTATTCCACGGGCTGTCGCAATTTATTTTTAATTTTATTTTTACCGTGTATACAGTCGCTTTTAAAACCCGCTTTCCCTGCTATCTACAGAGAGGCTTTGCCAGATATTGCGGTCGCGTGGAAAAATATGATAACAAACAAAAATTGAAGGGGTGAAAAATATCACTATCATGATTCGCAACCGCGCTCTGTGTATAGGAACGATGTGTCTATACGATTGGTGAAATATATTTTTGCCAGGAATCGTTGCACGAATATCTCACCGGAAAGTTCAACTCAACTTCTTCAATCCTCTCCAATAGGGGTTGAAACGTAAGGGTTGTTTAGCTGTTACTTCGTCTGAAAACTCAATCGACTTTAAAATTTTGCAAGCAATTCAGCGCCTTGACTGAGGTCAATGTGAATCACGGCACATGAGTTGGAAGCGAAAAGGCGCAGATCATGTTTCCTTGCACATTTTTCTTGCACCAGAATGCAATATTATCTTATGAGAAGTTGTGAGAAAAAATATGCTGATTTAAAAAAAAAAAAATTTCAACCTCGTAAAAAAGCTCTGCCGCAGAATATTTTGACTCTCAAATTGGACAATTCACGAGCACTTTTTTCCACTCCTACTGTCCTTTGTTCAGTTTTTACCACCTCACGTATTCTCCCCGTGTCAAAAACAGAGAACCTATGGGAAAACGCTGGGCAAGAGGAAGGTCTCGTAACTCGTTTCACAAATTCCCGGAATTTTTTTGAACGTTTCTCTCTGCCTCTGTCATGACTGTATCCGATGAACGAATATACGGGAGAGGGTATGGCAAGTGCGCAGAAAAAATACATGAGCCACAGGGTGGACACAAGGGGAAGGATGGTGGAGAAAGTGAAGCGATAAAACAAAAAAAAATGGAATGCACCAACGGCCGGAGGGTTGGAAAATAGTCTCGGGGACATGTATGCGCGCGTTACCGCCAATTTATATTGGCGTGTGAGCCAAACTAATTTCAGTAACAACCGCTGCGGGGCCGGCAGGAATGAGTCCTCGTTCTCCCTCTGGGACCACAGCGCCATTCACCGAACCAAAATATCAAGTCTTTTTTTCAACTGACACGAGAAAGTGCGTCCTCATCTTGCTACAGAGTATCGACAGCAGTCACACCCCTACCCCTCACGCTTCAAAGACATCGTCCAATTTTCATATATTTCATTGAGGTTTTTATACTAGATCTACGATAGAGCCGCTTCATCACCCTGACCCTGCATAATTTTTTTACTCTCGTTTGTCACGCTTTTGTTTGAGAGAAGGCGACAAGAGCGCGTGAAACTGTTACAGAGTTACTTATAAAAGGCGGTGATGGGAGGGTGCTGGGAAATAACAGTGAAATCGAAGAGAGAAAGAATTGGTGTCTCATCGATCCGCTGCGTAAGCTCAAATTACCTCGAGCGATTTATCACAAATTTATAAGCAAACTTAAGCACATCTATGTAATCTCCAGGTAACTTGTCAGACTATGATTAAATAAAATTTAATCATATCTCCCATAGTTTTGAAGATATTTATAAAAATCTAAACTAAAGACTCTCTTCGCTCGTCACAATGAAAGAAAAGTGTTCAAGCAAATAGGTATCGACGGCGTCTGACTTATAAGGAGCTTATATCTATACTTGGAAAATTTTACGAAGATCGGACTCTCGCCTCAAATAATGATAGATCAATGGAGTTGAGATGGATTCAAGACGAATAAACGTTGAACGATAAAATATACATCACAGATGCCTCTCTGATGCCCCAAAAAATCGCGGGATATGGAGATAGAGGGAGCGAGAGAGAGAGAGCGAGAGAGAGAGAGAGAGAGAGAGAGAGAGAGAATGGAGAATTAATAGCCGAGGACGCAAATTAGACGTGAAGGCATCAGCATCGCGGAACGACTACGTGATTATGGGTTAATCAGAATTAATTAAGTGCCATGGCATGCAGGTCGCTACTTCGTTACGTGTGACGTGTCAAGTACCACCCCCTGTTCCCTCTTTCCGCCTTCTCTGGCGACGCTCGATGAAGGCAACATGCGTCCTCCCTTTGGTCTTTACATCACCCAAGTGTGCGATCTTAATGAATGATATGCACGTACATGCATGATGCCTCGAAGCTCATAGAATCAGTATAAAATGAAGAGGTTGAAAAATGATTTATAGGAGAAGGTGGGACAAGCTGGACCGCTCAAGAGGAATAGGTCGGCACGTTCTGGTTACCTTTCACCGTAAATATTTCTTAAACGGTTACAGATAGACTCAGAGTCTCAGCGAGTCATTTTTAGCTGATAAAATTCTGAAGAGAATGGTTTTTGTCCGATCGTTCGACGACCACTGGTTGCGACGATATGTATTTTCTCACCTAAAAATTCTATTTTCGACACTAACTCTTAAACTAATGAACATTGTGACAATCGATTTATTTTATCTTAAAAAGGACGCGATGAAGGTAAATTCAGCATTGATTAAACAAATTTTTTTTACATCCTGGATAGCAAACATGAGTTTTGTGATTGAATCGAGGTGCTTACAAGGCAATTCCTACTAGAGGAAAGTAGAAAATTCCCGTACGTGTGCGATTGCAGACACTCGCCTTCGGCTTGTGCTGCCATCATCACACGAGTCAGAAACCGTCTGCTTTCCGCCCTTGTCACACAAAGTACTACTCTTTTTTTACTAAGAGTGAAGAAAAGGAACAAAATACAACGCTCCTCTTAGCAACAAGAATTGGCTTGATTGAAATATACATCACTGTTGTTATAAATATGAAAATTAAACCGAAAAGTTAACGTTTCATTGCTTTTGCAAAATTAATCACATTTTGTAGAGGGCCCCTATCGTACCCGACCTTCGCCTATACTTTATGGTCGGTTAAAATAAGAGTAGATCAACGTTGAATATAACATGTTAAACCAAGAAGGATGAAACACACTCCAGAGAGACTCACGTAATTCAGTGTAAGGGTCGCTCCGGGAGGAGAGGCGTCACATTAGGGGGTGGTGGCCACGCGGGACTTGTAACCACCTCTAACAAGTGGATAACTCGTTGGCCGGTGCGCTCTCGTCTCGTTTCCCATCCTCCTTCTCGCCATCTCATCATGCTTTTACCTTTCTGGACTATCGGCAACGCTCGTGGATATTGTTGAAGTAGATGCTTTATATATATATGTCTGATGTGTAAAATCTCTTTACCTCCTATTCGTTTGGTATTCCTTAGAGTTGTCCTCAGCATTCACTCGAGAGTACATTGGTAAAGGGGGTTAGCTATTGAATCGAAATGGATGCAGATGTCCAGAGGGAGAAAGTACCTTTGCACTATCGATATTTGGAGACGCATCGGTGGACAAACGAGAAGAGCCCACACAGCCAAGTGGAAATGACTGCGATGAAAAGAAATCCCGATTCCATGCTTCTCATTGGCTGCAGTCCAACTTGAGCACGAATCAGTAGGTGAAAGAAAGATAGAGAGAGGGAGTAGACACAGAGGAAAAAGAAAGTTCGCGCTGCCGAGAACTAACAACGTCGTTGAAAGACGCCTAATTAAATGAGATGCACGGAAATACCGGATGGTCGCGCTAACAAGGGCGTCGGTGCACGAAGGGTGTGTCAACAGAGACGACTGACGCCGGGTCAGCCAGAGAGTGCCTCAAGAGGCCTTGTCGTTTTCTCTTCGTCTCCATCTAAACCTCATCTGCCACCTCGGGGGAGAGGAAACTCGCGCTCGGTAATTGTAGTGCTGCAGACCGAGTCGCCCATGAGTGGCTTCTTTTTTTCTCGGTCCTCTCAAGTCACTCGGCATTGGAGGTGAGATTTTCAGCCTTATTGCCATCCCAGCGATTCAGCGAATCAACTTGGAAATTTTAACGAAAATAAAAATAATACAGAGTGAACGAAATAACTGAGAGTGATAGAAATAATTGCGATCGTTAAATTAATAAACAAAATAAGGGTTGATTTATATGAATGGCTTTCAATTTTCATGCCTCAACATAACCACCTGCAACTTAATTAATAAATCCAAAGCTTCGAGGGGATGTTACGAGTGCCTCAATAATAATTCCAGCCTCATATTCTCATCAGGGGAAACGACCGCCCGCTGATTTTATTTCTATGTATACTTTTTATTCTGGCTTTTATCAAGGGACAGACGGCCAAAAAGAGGATGCACGAAATGACGCACAAGATTCCCGTGTCCGCCGGAAATAAAATCACGTTCCGTCGGCTTCGAAGGGTATGAAAATGGACGAAGGGTTGTACCGAGACGTGTATTCTTCCCCTGGGCTCTAAAATGCTTCCTTTACACGCTCGGCGAGACTCTGCGTCACGTGCTCGTCGACAAGTATATGGAAGGAACGAATAGAGAACCTGCAGGCGAATACATTTTAGAATCATGAAACAGAGAAGAAAATAAACGAAAATTGTTCACGCGAGAAAACTGTATATCCATCGACAGTATAGCAGGGGATGCTGGTACGTATAGTATATCTAATTCCGTAAAGTGATGCCTAAGCCTGCTATATGCGGTAGCAAAGCCGAAACTCGATCGCAGCGCCAGTGAAGTAAGAGGGGGCTACGAATATGTAGTGTTCTCTCCGGAAGATGGAAAAAATCCTAGAGATTGCTAGCTCCAACAAAACGAGCTTTAAAGCCACTGCTTTAATTAATTGCAAAACTCTCTCACCCATACGCGCTAATTCATACTGATGAGAGCAGGTACATCAAGAAAGTGCCATGTACGAGCTGCTCTTGAAAGTAAATTCCTCTTTACGATCATCGGCCATCTCGCTCCAAGTTAATTCGAATGTTTTTAAGCTCTCCGTCATTCACGACGCGGCAACAAACTTTTCGAGAGCTCATTTTAATTGGATGCGAGCATTGCTACGGATGCAGTTTTCACAGAAAGTGCACAAACAATGAGGATGAAATGTGACAACAATATCAGCACGACCCTCTTAGTCCGACCTTCTTCTAAAGGGATCGATGCTGATGCTCCGACAAACACGTTTGCGTTATTTCAAGTACACTTCGGGGACTCACTTGGATCGATACCATCCCCTACTGGTGGCTCGTAAGTCAAACGTAACCCTCTTCGAAACTTGCAGATTTCTATGATTAAACAGAGCAAGTATAGGAAGACGTAACCCCCCCTGAGCGTAGACAATAGGAATTAGGGGGATCGTGGGGGCAACGAAATAAGTCACTACCAGCCATGGAAGTGAGCTGCTTCCAGTATTAGAATATATAGCGATGCCATTGTAATTTAGTCGAAATTCGTCCCCCGCCGAGAATTCATCACATTTACTTCTGTACCTATTGTTTTCATTGTAAAAAAAAATATATGTATATGTATTTTTTTGAAGATGGCCATTAAAATGCCTTGGAAAATTGTAGGAACCTATATATCGCGTTTCAGTAGCGTCTCAGATGAAAAGAAAAATACGATATGACGAGGGGTAGACTCTTGAATTTATTTTTATTCCACGATAAATAAACCGCGCCTGAGGCGACGACGTCGGTATCGTGGCTAGGGACTGCCTTCACCAACGTCTATATTTTTTTTCTTGTCTACTTCCTTTTTTTCTCTTGCCTTCACACCATCACCTTACTTTTGTCTCTAGATTCGACCCTCCATCACGTTGGTTGTTTACGGGTAGCTCGACGGTAAACTCGACGAATCCGACGATTTATCATTCAAATTATTTTCATGGTTAATTTCCATGATCAAGTGACGAACGCGTGACTTTTCTCTTACACTGTTACATTTTTCTACCCATGTATGTTCGTATTATTATTCCTTGGAAAAGTATATTTTCACTGATGTAGTGTACTCGTGGCTTCGAGGAAACTTGTGACGACGAAGAAACCTCTCTAATTCGTACGACGTCGGATTGGAAACGACGGTATCGCGATTCCACGGGTGGCCACGCCGTGAGGGTGCAGTAGGGGTCGAACCGAGGCAGTGTTTCCCCTCGAGACAGTCGATATTCCACTATCGGCATCGACATGCCTCGAGCCATGGAGCGACGGTCCCCGCGGTGATGGGGAGGAAATGGAGGGTTGTTGCCGAGTCCCGACATGCCCGGCCTCGATTAATCAATGGGGGGATGGCGTTTCGCGGCGGCGGTCGGCAAACGTCCTCCCCGCGATCTTCTGTCTCTCTTGCACCCTCGATCGCTTCTCTCCAAGACTTGAGAAGAGTGACTTCGGACGGGTTAGCGACGACATTCAGGATTGGTTAGAACTTTTGATGAATGGAGGAGAACACTCGGGCGACTCATTCCCTCGAAGTTTTTCCACGCTTTGCGACAGGTTATACCACACCGCTTGACACGCGAGAAAGAAGGAGAGAAGTCACATCACCCAAACGATTTTATTCATGACAACGCGTAATTTGGTTGAGACGATTTCTCATCGTCGACGTTGCATATACTGCAGCAGTGTAACCTAGATCGTCGTCATTATTATGTGAATAGAGTTATAACGTGGTCTTTACTGAGCGTATACGTTAAGCTTCAGGAGCGCGACTTGGTAGGCACATCGTGGGCATAAGTCAGCACTTTATCCAGCTACACGTTGCATTAACGGTCGCTTTAATTCCGAGGCATTCTTTGCCTCCCCCCTCCTCCCTCAGGGTGAAACAGCTCTCGACGTGACTTTATTGTCTCATTAAAAGTGACGCTGAGTGGTACGAGCAGACTTACAACGAACTTTTATTACCTGCGTGATGAAACACGCGAAACGCTTGCGTATACTCTCACGTTCTTGCGATGCAAATAGTATATCCAGGATAAGCGAGATAGCTGGGGTCATCCGGAGGTAATGAAAAAAAAGGAGCAACATTTTTGCTGTGTCAGAGAACTCTCGGCGTTTAAATATTCGGTTTTATGAGGATCTTTTTCATTTGTAATCATTATAGAAATGGGTTGGGAATAATGGGGATTCGCGTGAACAAAATGATACTCTATTTAATCATTCCGTTTGAAGACTCCAATCTTTCAAGCTCAATTTCAAGTATAGAGACAAGCAGGTATATGCAACATAATCGGATAGAATCCCCGAGAGCACTCGCTCCGGTGATGTCCACCGCAACGGAATTATCAGTGCAACGAGCGAATATAAGCGTCGAGCAGAAAGCTCTACAGCTGGCCCCCTTTCGATATTGTATTTTAATTGGAAAATGGAATTTCAACTCCCGTGACTTTGTGATTCGATGTGTCTGTCATTCGGTTCAACAGACACATCGCATGTGTATCGTCGTTGTGTTGCTTGATGCTTCTGCAATTTCATTTCGATTCCTTTCGATTTCCCCTCTGTTTCAGAGCGTGCCGGAGGGTGTGCACAGATTCCTAATTTGTTGTTAATTAATGATGGAACATTTTGAGGGGACGGATCGTCGAAAGTGAGTGACTGTAAGAAACGTCTGGAGAAGAGCATTCTCCGCTTCAAGAAGCGCTGAAAGCCACCCATCCATTTGTCACTGTCCAGGACAGAAGTAGACTAGGAGGGAAATCGATTTCCTCTCATCCCATACTTCTTTTCCTCCTATCTCTGCACACACCCTTGTCTTTAACAACTTTCAAGATTTTATATGGACATAATTAGGTGCTTCAAGCTATACTATCTGTCTAAACATTTTGAAATTGACTGATTGAAATCGAAATTAGTTCAATAGTAAAGCATCCATCAGCATTGTGGTTTTAGCCCTCTTGTGCTGCAGTTTGGATGCTGAAGATGGGCCGTTGACTCGAGACAGTTTGTCTACCAGATTGCTGTTGCACCAGCGAGTAATCCGAGCGCATACAATCAAGTCTCTCCGCTCTCCCTCTCTCTCTCTCTCTCACTCACTCACTCACTCACTCACTCACTCACTGTACCAAATTTAACCCGACGACGACACGATAGCTGATGGCCGCAGGCTGCAAGTTCACAGCTAGCAAACATGCGGAGAGCAATTCTCCACTCCCCCTCCTAAGAACAAAAGAACGAACGAACCAACTCAGGAGTTCATTTTCCCTGGAATACAACTTGCAGTTACTGCAGTTCGCGGACAGACTCGGACTACAGAAAGAGAGAGAGAGAGATTTATTGACATGGGATAACGGTCGAGTATGCCCGTGGTAGGCATGAAACGGAGGCAAAATAAGAGCGCGTATTGGACACGAAAGGAGTTTGAGGGTACTATCATGAGTTTTCCGAGTTTTCTACGAGTTCTCCAGGCACTGTGCGGCCCGAGTCGGGGTGTTAATTACCACCTCTGAACGGTAGAGAAGCGGAGCACTGGCAGAAAGGAAAGGAACGCGCGGGAAACGATGGAGGCACCCGGTTGCGAGATAACGTTTTCAATTACCTGCAGGATGTGATGTAGTTATGAGTTAGAAACCCAGAGAGGGTGGGACAGCATCCCCGTCGCGAGATGATGAGCGAAGATGTGTCAGCGAGAGGATGCGAGAGAGAGAAAGTGTGTTCTCCTGATAATAATTGTAGCTCCGCGTGTCCTCGTAAGATAAATTTGAAGTTGATCGTGCACGAAAGGCGCCAAAGACTTTCATGAATATTGTCAGAGCTGCTTAGGTTAAAAAAATTCTACGGTGTGGGCGTTGGTGGAGGGTGAAAAAAGCGATCCAATTAACGGGCGACTTAATGCACAGACAGGTTGGATAGAAATACTTTCACTCATAATCCTTTTCAGTTCGATCGATCTCTTCGTTCGTTCGAAGTTATACTCTTTTCTTTCCACTCCTTTCTCACGACTCCCTCTGCTCCTCGATTATTACTTTCATCGCAAGGGATTTTTCTCGTTCTGCTCGACGAGACAAACGTGAATGTGCGGGATCTTTTCTCTGTCTCGCCCGAGTAATTTTACGGCGACTACCCTTGGATGCATTTTATCCCGGATAATACTCAGGGTGAAATAAATCAGAGAGGGTCCTCTCCATACACGACTATAATTTTTTTTTCATTGTGTAGTCGTTTCGAGGAGTATAACAAAATTTAATATTTAAAAAAAATCCTCACCATTAGAGATGTGTGTGCAAGATCAACAAAATTCCACTCGATGGATTCCCATTTTTTTTTTATTATTCTCCACCCTTGATATGACGCGTATGTTAAAGCTCCCACGAGAGCGCCCTTCCGCACGACTCGCGAGAGATATACATTTTCCTAACGCGCCACGTCGTTGGCTCCTGCCGCTGACGTCATATTTATCTCCCTAACTGCACGATTACGGGGTAAAAACTGGTGTGGAGTATGAGGCCTGCGATTTATCGTGGTACCAGGGTGCACGATGAAAAGTTAAGACCATTCGTAACCACTTCAAGTTTGTCTCGAGAGAACAGCGAGGAAGGAGGGGAGACATAGGCTTGTGAAACTTTTCCACAAACTGGAAAAAACTTGAAAGCTTCCGTTGGCATGCGAATATTGACCGGGAAAAAATGGGAATTGATGAGTGAAATATATACGTAGTGATATTGGAGAGATTGATGTCGAATGATTGACACGGATCACAGGGGAATACATCGCGTTGTAATGAGACTTGTCAGGGCGAAGCTTTCGAAAGAATACCAGTAACGTATAGGGTCGTGCATGAAGCAGGGAAAGATCCCTGAGAAAAGGGTGATATACGAGGGCCGTTAGCTCTCTTCCGTTTTCCCCGATACGCGCGTTAGAGTTTCGAGTTACGCGAGTACCAGCAGAAAACTTTGCCTTGGCCATCCCCGAGGGACTACGGCTTCCATAGCTGCTGCTACTATTACTAGGATACTACCAGTACCACTACTGCTCTCGTTCGTTTCTCGTTCACCCTCTCTCTCGCCACTCGCGAATAAGGTTCCTTGCAATTTATAATCCGACTAATCGAATCCGACGTTCAACCATTGCTCCTTCTTTATTTGACACTTCTGATGTTGTGAGTTAATGAGGAAATTGAGCATTCGCGGAATCATCGATATGGAGATTTAAATTTCATGGCGATTGTAAGTCCAATTGTGTAATGTGATGGACGACAGAAATGGACTGATGATGGAGGAATTCATTATTCTAACAGCCGTTAATTTTATCTATCCATAATTTTCAATTACACAGATTATAAGATTTATCGTGTTGCTGTTATAAAGAAAATAGCAGACAAATCTGAACATTAATCATGCCCCTCATTTTTTTCTCTATTACACTTCCAACAAATTAAAACGTCGTTTTCTTCACTAATCTCACATAATCCTGCCATCGATCTCGCTCGAATTCTCGTTATATATAGTCCAATTGTCCTAAGAGTTCCCTTGATCGGGGTAATGGTGGGGTATCGAGAAGCTAGGAAGTGGATGATACAAGCTGAGGGGACTCTTTGCCCAGTCAGTATATACGTAGTTTCAAAATAGATCAACTGATACGCCTCTATTACTTCCTCACTTGTATCTGCATACAATTAAAAATCAATTCGCAGCCAGATCGTCGGGCAAGATGATAACGGGGATCATTGCTTGTGGTGAATATTCTGGTATGTCCACACACATGGAAATGTACATGTGTCGCTGTCCCATACACAGTGTGAGAGGCACGTTACTCGTCCGGGCATTCTCGCTATATCTCGGTCACGTACGTTGGAATGGCGTGGCTGTGTTGTACAGTAGAAATGGCACATAACGAGTCAGACTGCGTGAAGCGTTGCGCACTTCCTATGGTATTATTAGACGCGTCAGTCGGACCAACGCTGCGCAAATATTTCGCAATGCTAATAGGCGGGGTCAAGAGATTAAAGGAGAATTTAACCTCCCTAACTCTACTTTGCTAAAAAAAAAACAGGCACGGTAATTATCTTTGTTCGCATCAGTATAAATTGCAGCGGTTCTCGTTGTCTTCATCTCTCATCCTCTCTGTCGGTTCGTGAATTGAACCACTGCCGCCAACGAATGCGGGCGACCAACTCTACGTTTGCATTTTCCTGGCACCTCTATGGCGCTCGATGGGTGAACCCGAAAGGGTTGCATTTTGACGGTAAAGCCATAATGCGCTTCCGGTGATGTAGGAGCTGTGCATTAAAGGTCGCGAAAACGGGTGGCTATTTCATGAACGACAGGGAGAGAGGAAGAGAGAGAGAAGGTCGGATTGCAATGTGGATGAGAGGCTTACAAGTAGGAGACAGAGAGTGAGGTGGCTGTGGTTTCGTTAGTGCTCGAGAGAAAGAGCGGCCTAGATCTGCATATTTAGCTAAGGGTCGCGTCGCGGCCATTGGAATTGCAAAATCGCAAATTGGACTTGTTCGACTCACCCGGGTGGGTGCAGAGGCTCGTCCAAAGTTTTCGAATTAACTGCGCAGTACGCGTAGATATATCCCGAGAGCGAGACTGAATATTCGGCTATACGGGGGAGACGTCTACGAGGACGATTGATGGAAATAATTTGTGGATGATAGTCTAGGGAATTGTTGAGAAGATAAAGAGAGAGAAGAGTCAAGTTCTCGAGATTCCAAATAGGACGTTGACGATGATTCGGCTTGGGCTTCGTAACTTATGTAATAATCTTCATTTACGCATTTATTTTTATAGATGAAAACCAGTGAGCAATCTTTCGAGAACTAAAATACCATAGATGGTAACGCGGATTTTCACCGAGATATTTCTATAACATCCCTGCAATCTTATTGAAAAACGAGCAGGGAGGATGAAGGAAAAACGGCAATGACATATACTCGGGCAATATCGCAGATTGGCCAAGGGGTGGCTCCTCTCTAAGTGATTCGATCGATCGAACGAGAGAGCGCGTTTGCTTCCGACGGTTCTTCGTCCCTTCGGGCGAGACCGTTTCGTGACACAACGGAGTTGGACAAGCTCGAGAGAGAGGATTTGACGGATGAAAAAAATCGTGGGGTGCGCCAATTTGCGCGAGACGGATAGTTGATCGTCTCCAACCGAACAAGATTTCATTTCAAACCCTAAAATAAAACTCAACGACTTGTCAATTTCAGAGAGGAAACAGATGACGCCTAGAACGACCGGAACTATCCAAGAGTAAGGTTTGCATTGTAGAATGTTGTTGAAGCTATCAGTTGATGGAAATACATTTGAAGGCCTCGACCAGGAGGCTCTATTTTCCTGTCCCTTCTCATCCCCCAGACAATTGACTGTGGTCGCTTCACGTACATTCGATTTAATACCCCGCGTTTCAGCGAGTACTACCAAAGATATTTCGATATTATGCAACACATGTCGAGTGGCTCGGGCTTAGGAAACCGTCGCGGTTGAAAGGGGTTGAAAAGAGAGAAGCGGGTGGCCAAAGAGAGGCCATGCAAATGGAAAGTTATGCCACAGAAAGACGAATATTGAATCAGGAGTCGGCAGACACGCGGGAGCGAGCCGAAGGATAGGTATACGAGAAGGTATGGTTTGATGGTTGCTTTTCATCCTCGAGCGAACGTCGTCTCCAGGATCGGATCCGTGCTTCGGATATACCATGCCCGCGGTATTTCGCTGCAGCCCTTTTTTCGATTGACTTCTACCTCGATTTCCCACTTTTTTCAGTTTTCTACAGACACCAGTACTCTATTTCGATATTTAACCACTTTTATCTATAATACGACAAATTCAATATTAGGGTAAGTTTTAAATGAGAATAAAAGTATCGCAGTGAAATTATTGAGAATGGTAAGAGGTTGATCGGCTTTTCTTCTGGATATAACCCTCTAACTTCCAACGAGAAAAATCGATCGTAAATCTTTCGACGTAAAATCCCACTACCGCGCGAAAGCAAAGCTTTTAATTGTTGATCCAATACAGTCTGGCATGATAAAAATTCATGGATTCACTGGCGCCACAGTGGTAGACTTGACAGTTACATTCTCGCTCAAGCGTGGCCCAGTTTGAACCACTGTGCCCTTTAATCGTTCCTACCTCTTGGGTTCCTCGAGAAATATATTTTATCCGGCGCTGCAGGTCCTCAGCGTCGCAGAAACTTTCGCTGGAATATATAAGACGACCATTGTGCAGGAAAAAAAAGAAAGAAGGCAAGCGAGAAAAAGAAAGTGCAGCGACCGTACAAATCCGGAAGTGGAAATAAGGGGTTGTACGAAGTGAAAGAGAAACGATTCTTTCTCCAGCCACGCGGACGAAAGATTTTCGCGCGAATTCCCCCAGAGGGTGCACGCGTGTATGCGTTCGTGTACGCTCATGCCTTTCCGCTAATATTTCATCGCGGCGCCGCAGTCGCCTGCGTTTTTCCTCTCCTCGCACCTCGTTCACCGACACGTCGGCCATCTTGCTTCCGGTCCCGGGCGAACCGGAAGCGGCCGGATGTGCCGCGACAAAGCGGCGCTGCGGAAAAATCACGGGACCATGAAGCGTGGATAAACAGAGAAGGAATGGCCGCTGGGAATCGCGTATAAAACACACCCCCGCTCTCCCTTTATGCCCCTATCCAGCGTCAACGGATAAACAGCGATCTGGCCAGCGGGAGATAATCGATCGCTTTTGTTTTTTCATTCCGCCGCCTGCTTTGAAATATAGCATCCGTTCCACGCGGAAGAGAACGACGAAAAAAAAAATGTAAATATATCTGTTCATTATTATATTGCGTTGGACATGGAAGCCAACAACGAGAGGTACAAAATTTTATTATCCGGTCACAACTTGCGGAGAGGGTAATAGCAGCCCTTGTGAGAATCAAGCCCTCGAGGCTTCGCTGTAGTAGACTATTGGATTGCGAACTCATCGTTGGTAGTTGCGTCTCACACCGTAGGACAGACCAAACGTTATTTCCTTTGCCGTTGCCCTTGTCAAAAGGCTTTGGATTATAGGTTGGTGTTACTCCACTACATTTTTTTTTATGTTTAAAGAGAAGCTATGAGGTTTTTTTATGCCATTCTGCGTTGTAGATGCAAATACGATAATGCTAGTCGAGGCGGACGCTGTCGCAATCTCTTGCTCGTGGGGCACAATTCCCAGGAATACTATTTTCCCTGTCATGAAACCATAAACATCCACCTCTGGATGCCCACGCGTCTTCCTCTCGCGAACCTTTCTCCGGGTCCTTCCTCGTCCTTTCAGCCGTCCATAATCCAAGCGTTGCCACTCTAGCAAGACTACTCCCGCGCGTTTCTACCGCCATTTAGATAAACTCGCAATCTAGGCAACGTTTCTTGCGGTAAAATATTTCCTCAGGGTCGGCCTCGACGTTCCACACAAGTGACGGGTGTAAACTCGCCCTGAAAGTCCAAAGACATAAAGGCGTCACAAAATTCTTGTGGATGTCTTTCACCATTCCAGTGGTAATAAAATCACAATAAATTCAAATAAAAAATGAGGGACATTTTTTCCTTCGATTAAGAGCAATTAACTTAGAAAAATGGCACATCTGCAAAGAGTTGGTTCATAGCTATTACTAGGGGTGTGCTCAACGAGACGGGATAATATGCTCGAAGAATTTCACTCGCTTGCACATCGAGTGATGACGTCACCGGAACCAGAAGAAGTAAGATATGCAGAGACTGAGAATCATTGCTCGACAGAAGTAGACGAGAATTGTAGAGGAGTGTAGAATCGAGAGAACGATGCTGTGAGTGAGTGGGAGTGAGAGAGAGAGAGAGAATTAGAGTGGGAAAGCACCGAGCAGACTACCCTCGGCCACTTATTGCCGCGGCGAATTATTTGCATAAACAAATTTCACTCGGAGCAGAATCTAACCCGGTTGGAGTGCCCGTCCTGCCCTATGCATAGCAGTTCTCTGGTCATCCCTTTACAAGCTCGACCTTTTTATACCCCTAGTAGAGAAATTACACGAAATCCAAAACGTCTGTCACGGTCATAAGAAAACATTTGAACCAAAAAAAAAATGAAAAACGAATTTATTTGCCGTTGATTTTTATCGTCAGCGACAGAAAAATAAAAGGTCAATTTTTTTAAAAGTCGAAGGTTAGTTCAAAGGTCAATAAAGCAAAGATTAATTGTGAAATGGAATTAAACAACAGTTAAATCCCCTGAGAGTCAAACGAGTAATTATAAGAAAGTTATAAGGTACCTACTGTACTTAGAATCGCTCACTCTGCCATCAACTTCACCTCATTCTCTCGCTCTCTTCATCGTTCCTGTAACACTTAAGATCAACCCCAGCAGCCTTACCCTCAGAGGTCGACATTCATTCCTTCGCTCAGGGTACCATATTCCCAAGGGCCGTTAGCTGCAATCAAAGTTAACCCAACGGAGTTATGGGTAAAACTGTAGACTGGCAGTTAATGTTTAACGGTCAGGCTGTAAAATGCAGGACCTTCTTCGAGACTCTCGAGTCACTATGGCCATATTCCCGAACACGTCGACAAAAATGTGGCAGCTTTCGCGCAATATATCCACGCCCTAAAAATCAAACAGATACGACACAAAACCTGTCCACGCTTCTCGGCAATATTTTTTAGTCTATTCAAATGCTAATTGATTAAAAATAATTTAATGAAGATATCTCAGGGAATGGAGAAAGTTGCAGTGACTAAATTACGTTATCAAGAATTTCAGTATTCATTGAATCTGTCCGTGACGCCAAAGTTAAGCATGATGCAGGTGGGATCAAAATTATTGTGTGGAAATATGAATGCAAAATAAGCAGTCGATTAGTTCGTTGATTCATGATACTAGTAGAGTCGGCGTGAATACACACAAAGGAAATATTTGATGAGGAACAAAGAAAGATAATGCTCGAGGGGGAGGTAGTAAGTGCTGCCGTTAAAAATACCTGAGCGCTTTATACACCTCAACGCGTTTGAACGGCAAATATTTTCCGGATAAACATTCGTGGATTCACGCTGGGCTTTACATTTTTCGCGATGTCATCCTTTCTTGTAGGCATACGTTCGAGTAGATTTTTCACAATCCACCATACCTCGGTCCTCTTGCATGCATCGAAATTCCATTTTTTTCATACTGTTGCTATACATTTTGCTCTCTATTCTATAAGTTCTTTTAAAGGCTGAAAAGTGACTTTATCTAATTCTGATCTGAGTTGACTTTCAAGACCTCCAATATACTGAATTGGTGACTCTGAACAAACGTCCGTCTGTCTGTCTGTCGTTCTGTCGTTGGCAATTCAAACTAGCCGCATGACGAACGGCTCGACAGAGAAATTTAAAATTTGGCAGAAAGTTACCTGGTATATCAGGGATGAAAAATTGCTATTTGAGATTGCATTTTGACGGTTCGGCAGGAAAAAAATATTGTTTGACAAGGTGAAGAAAACATCTCGGACAAATTCACTTGTCGATTTATTTTCGCTTTGATCGACTCAGTGCTGCACATTTTTTCCTTTATTATCAGCTGTCTCTTTCATTACTGACATCTGCCCACTTATCTATCGAGTCCCATTCACCATGCCCTTTAACTCCGCCTGCATCTCCACCCTTTTTATTCCCTCGTCTCGCCTCTCTCCAACCCTCTTTTACTCTTTTTTCCCCTCTGCCTGAGTGTAGTGCGCAGTCCGTTGGTGATTAGTGCGCTCATTACGAGGGACGCTAATGATGCTTGCGTCGCAAGACAAAAGCTCCTACTACTAACGCCGGGGCGTCGTTGGTAGCACCATATGAGAGTAGGAAACACCTCGTGTACTGTATCACAAAGTTCCATTCTGAATCACGGAGTTGACCTCGTGACAAGAAGAACTGGGAAGAGAGGAAGAAGGAAGATGATGATGATGATGATGATGATGATGATGATGGTGTTGTGCAGTTGTGTTAAATATACTGTGCGGACTTAGTTCGTCTAAGAGTCGTCGTATGCGTCGCTTCGGCAGGGATGAAAATAAACCCCTCAGGTTCTGGGTTAAGTTACACTTGATCCACGTCATTCTCATTCTCTGCGAGCCGACCACCCTCTGGCGACAGGAAAATAAAGAAAAATGTGTGACGCCACTCCTAGAGGTGCCAAGCATTGTTCCTCACCGTGAACGTATTGATTGTAATGTCTAGAGCTGTTAAACGTGTAATCCCCGGTAACGAGAATCGTCAAGAAGATTAAGTAAACGAGGCAGCGAGACGTGACGGGAGCCAGAAAACTTAATAAATTGCTGGGAATACAAGGTTGACTCTGTGGACTAAAGGGCTCTCATAAATTACATTCCACGAGCATATAAACGGCTCAATGTGTCTCGGCACCCTCTCAAGTGTGACGTCTCTCTTTCTCTCTCTCGCCATCTTTCTTCCCCCTCACAACACATCTTCTTTCTCTATTGTCATATTTTGATCCGTTCCCCGAGAACGTATAGAATCATCATTTCTATTTACGAACTACCCTCTCTGTACTTTCGTGAAATGTCCGTTCGCATTTACAGTCGATCGAGCATTTTGTGCTTCGACAAGCACCGTGAGACGTTTTAGAGGTTCACAAAAGAAAATGTGTAGCATTCCTCTTATAAAATGATTTGAAAGCGAGAGAAAGAGCAGCCATAGCTTATTCCTTATCGTGTCCCTCTAATTGCATTTTTATCGGAGTAAAAAATGACGCCTGCGAATCCGGTGGTATGGGCCATGATGCTCTAGCTTTCTCTCTCCTTCTCTCACTCGTTGGTGTATATATATCTATATATATGTTTTTATCTATTTATTCCAATCCTCCCTTTTCCTATCAACGTCGAGGGTGAAAAGCAGTACGATTCAAGTGAAAGAGAGAAATAAGTAGAGAAAGAGAGATGCAGAGTGCCGGAATGAATAGCACCGTGAAACAAAAGTACACCGGCAGCGCGGTGTTACAAATGGCACGTATTTGCGACGACATTGTTTTAAATGGTTGTCAGACGAGTGGAATTTATCCCGTTTTGCGAACGTGACAAGCGATGTAAAATTTATTTATCGATGGAAACTAAAAAAATAATATTCGCGGGAGATGGAGGAAGGTTTTTTTCTTTTACAAGAGCGGAAGATACAAGGGTTAGTAAAAAAATCGTCTACTTTTAAAACCGCTCTTTATTCCGCTGGAAGATCAAACGAAGCCATTGAAGAGAAAATCGGCTGCTTCCGGGTCGCGTTAATTTTTAATTTCTTAATTTCGACGCAGACCTTTAAGATTTAAGTACCGGACTAAAGAGGTCTCTGTTAGACATGGCCAGCAGACCTCCTTCGTCCCTCATTCTTTCAATCCCCAAGGCACCCTCTCTCGCACACACTTATTCGCTCTTTCTCTTGCATTCTCTCACAACAGTACAAGGCGAGGAGAGTCGACAGATGAAAGCAGGGTGCAATTAAGCTCTTCGTCGTCATTACCCCCTTTCAGTCACTTCCACTTGAAAATTCACCGACTTTTTTTTCCACAAAATTTTTCGTAAAATTTTTCAACTAATTTCTTTTCTTTCTCGATTTTACTAAATCGATTGTCTTTGACTGCAGCATTTCTCGTATCCACTTCCCCCTCAAGTCATGTTGCTATCTTCAGAGAGATGCCGGTGAGAATAGTTGCACGTTACCATGCATGTGAATCGAAAGGAAAAGAGAGTGTATGTGGAAAGTCACTATAGTACCGGAGCAGCTGATCCTATCTCTCAATGTGGGTCAGCCTTGTCCCGAGGCTTCCCAACCTACTCTTTTAGGTCCTCCAGCTCCGAGGAAAAAAGAAGCTGCAATTCTGCATTGAGTCGAAACTTATGCCAATGCAAGAGGAAATGAATGAGCCAAGATATTTTATATTTTGTTCTTATAGAGGAGAATGCAAATAAGAATATATTTCAATGCCTGACCACGACCCTCTACAATCACTTGGAACTATTGAAATGTCCGTAGCTTTACCGAGTATAGAACAAGCAACTCCAGAGCAAGTCGGAGCTGGGGATTCGGATAAAGGATTCCACGTGATTTCTGGATACTAGACTATTGGGAGAACTATTGCATGTTTGATAGAGACACAGAGGGAAATGAATCGATAGCGACCCAGTGGATTAGAAACTTGGGATTCCCTGGTCGGGATATTTCATCCTAGGAATATTCTGCGTCGCCTTCCGCAAGTTATGTCTCTGGAGACAGAGGGATGTGACCTTGAAACTTTGACGCAAATAATTGGAATATCGTGAGACTATATATTAATTAATGACATACTTATATAAATCGTGTGTAATTACAATCTGCGCAGTTGAGAGTGTTTGCCCATGTCTCTCTCAGTGACAGGACAGTGGATGACGTTGCTGATTACTGGTGCCCATGGCAAAATCACTGATTCGAACTTACGGTAGCCGAGCGATGTGCACGCGTCCAATAGAGGGGTGGATTTAATGACTATGGTGACACGACCAAGCGCGATCATGATGATCGTGGCGTCGAACAAAACGTCGAAGGCGGTGATGCGTCCAGAGAGAGAGAGCGAAAGAGAGAGAGAGAGAGAGAGAGAGAGAGAGAGAAGCCGCGACGGCTATGTGGAATGTATCTCGCGGACCAATGAATTACAAATTTACAT
>JABSMT010003098.1:0-20915 GCA_018902335.1 Eumacrocentrus americanus | reverse complement strand
TGCGCCAAGTACACACCTGTAGAGATTTTATAAGTTTGATTATTTAGTCTTTACAAAAATATGTGAAATCATTTGATATTGACTTGGCGCATTTATTTTGCAGAGGATCTGTATTTTTGGAGATTTGTATATACGTCATAACGTATACCATGTGTTCACTTTAACTATTAAGAAGTAAAAAAACGAATAGAAAACAAAACACATTTGCGGTAAAATGGAATGAATGCGTTTTGTATTCGACTATAGAAACAATGATGTGAAATATATTCAATGATAACCGTGAGTTGTTACTACTCCCACATTTTTGTTTGCGCGATAGAAATGGCATTGAATAAGTTGCGTGTGGTGGAGGAAATAAAGTAATCAATGAGCTATTCTCTTTGTCGACACGTAACATCATTCGTATATGAACTGGGTCGCGTTATCTCAATTTCCCGACTGTTAAAGAGCTATGAGCATTGCAATTCTTCGATGATTGCTCTTTCTACAGATCATCCAGAAAAAAATTTGTGAGACCCCAAATTTCACTCGAACTATAACAGTTAACTCAAGAGACATTCAACAGTTATTGAATGTGGCACGCCGTATACAAATTGGCAATCTTGATGGTCGATAAGATCTGACGCCTGGGTAAGCCGGGCTCGACAATAAAGGTGGGAATCTCTTGACTGTAGAGTGAACCCTCCGGCCTAGTTTCGAGGACTCCCACCTGAACTGGTTTCCGATAACGTCGACACTATTTTCTCATGTTTCCATTTAATTAAGTCCCGGGATGTCTAATTTCCCTATAACTTGCAGATGGATTTTTTCAAGATTTATGATCGGACTTGACACGAAGAGTTCGATGAGAAGAAGGACAAAGAGAGGGTGATGTCGCTATACCAGTTACTTCAATTTACACGTCACTAAGCCTCCTAATTTTTTTGTATACTATAGAATTCTTGAATGAACATCTCCCTGTAGTTTGTGTGTTTTTAAATTTTTGTATATTGAACCACTCATATTTTTAACCAAGCGACCAAGACGAGTGATCTTCATATACTTGCAACTTAAAACCTCGGACTGTTGTATATTTTTGAAAAGGACAACAAAGAAGTGACCATATTGGTGGTTAAGAGTCCAAACCTCCTGTCTGTTTTTAATCCTCCGTCGGTGGCGCTATGAGCGCGGCTCCGTATTTTTCAGTATAGTTTATCAATAATTGAAACCTCATAGCTTATAAATTTTTGGCGCTTTAGGAATTTCCTCATCATAAACTCTAAAATACGATAAAAAATTAATTGCCACAATGATAACATCCAATTATTAGTTGAATCAATTTGAATGTTGGCTGGACGAGAAAATGCGGCGCCGCATTCATTGCGCGACCAACGACGGTATAGAAATTTGGTGCTCGACTTTGCAATATTTCCTCATATTTTATCGTATATCAATGGTATGCATTATATATGCATGAGAAACAATTAGTACGTATTATTCAATGCGTATAGAAAAAACACGGTGGCGCATCGCCGCGACGCGACCAACGACATTCAGTAATCCGATGCATTTTAGTCGTAAATCGCACAATTTTCGAGCTGTAATCAATTTTGTTTATAAAATTTTTTTTCTCAGGAGAAAACATATTAGATGCTAAAGGTATATCGATTACTAGAGTCCAAACCTCCTATGTCACATTTTTGGTGTTTTTCTAATTAACAGCGAATAAGCTTAAAATTAGTTGGATCATCATTTTGGCGCTATTTAGAAACTTTCATTAAAAATGGACTCTTAGCCATCGATATGTCACATTTTGGATATTTTTCAAATTAATAGCGAATCAGCTCAAAATTAATTGGATCATTATTTTAGAACTATTTAGAAATTTTCATTAAAAATGGACAGGATCAGGTCTGGACTCATAGCCATCGATATGATCAAATATAATTACTTATGGTCATATTTGATCATATTCGGCTATTTTTTGCTCGCGGTATGTCAATGAAGTAAATAAACAGTATCCAACAAAGCGAAATGATATAATATATAATTGTTAATCATTTTCTTTGTGGTTAGTAAACATCGGAACAACTGTCAAGGTCATCAGCGACGAACGGGACCATTTTATATAATGTTGCCGGCTATCAGTCTCAAAAATAGATGTGACTACTTGGGCAATGTTGGTGTCATACTACCCACTCATATTTATAAACTTGCTAATATAAAACATACGCTACGTTCGACTTTCTCCTCATTTCAACGGTGATCCTTTAATCGCACGCATTACTACCTTACACCCCAACGTTGCTAAGCATACACCTGTTAGCTGATCGTAATCTCCCTCCACTGGGACAAGAGCGTATGAGATATGCAAGATATATATTAGTTGTGAATATATATCTTCACAATTAATATATCGATGGCTAAACGCCCAAATGCTGTCAGATTTTTGGTGTGTTTTTTTTTCTCTTATTAATAGCAAATTAGTGTAAAATTTGTTGGATCATTTGGATACTTTTCAGAAACTTTCATTAAAAATTGACATATGAGCTCTGGACTCTAGTAATCGATATATCTTTAACATCTAATATGTTTTCTCCCAGTGTTATTTTCACACTGTCGTTTTGCAATGAAAATTTCGGTGACGTCTTATCGATGTCGCAGTGACATATTTTTATGTAACGGATTTATGGATCATCGATTCGTGACTCGAGCTTTCCTCAATGCGCAATTTTTTCACGGATCGCGGGACATTAACGCATCGTTGGAGACACTAACCGCACTCACAATGATAACGAAAGGAGGTCATCGGGCAAACATTCCTTTTATTCCGCAAACACCAAATTTTTGCTTGTGTACTGAAAAAAATGAAGGATTTTTTTTTTTGTTTGAATCGAAATAGAGAATGTACGTTAGGGGAGAAGATCCATAGATGTTACAGAGACTGTACGTCAGTCTTAATACGTCATTCTCGATTCTAAATTACCTTATCTTGGTGAAGACAGACCACGAGAGAGACGTTAAAACGACCCAACCGGCCAGATGCTGGCAAGTATACCCGAATATTTAAAGATATTCGAGAGCAGAAGAAAGAAAGGAAGGAAATAAGGAGTGAGGTTTCCTCACAGAGAAACCCTACTACTTTAGGTGACCATGACGCAGGTCTAAATAAGTTAAAATGTAAAAGAAATAACGAACATTTCTCATAAAAAAGATGCTCCGAAAAATGTTTAACTGATTGACAGATTTTTTTCTCTATTGTTTAAGTAAATTTGCTATGGTTTGCGTGTTGATATAAAGACACATTGTACCCAGCCTTTCGAAGTTGCATTTTCACTTCTCGGGCCCCTTAATAATTTCCAATAATTTAATGTTTAATTTAATTAATTTAATTGAATTTATAGAAGAACAATGTGTTTAACGTGGATTTAGGGTTTATATCACAGAAAAAAATATCATCGTTCGGTATGTATAACAGTAGTCAACACCGTCCTGTTGCGCACATAAGGGATGAGAGGAAGTGCGCGCGTCGGTCTGGCTCAAACGGAGTCACACCACTAACTGAGGGGCTCGTGAAGCATGAAGCCCCTCGCGTGCACAATATCGGCCGCGGCCGAGCTCTCGGATACGTTGGCGCCATCTTCCCATACGATGGTTCTATACCCGTTGAGTACGTCATCAAGTTATGGGAATGTACCACGTGAACGCGCGACAATCATTGTCGAGCGCTTTATCTAATTTTATATCACATGACATAATATCTACTACTTATTATTCCGTTTATATTCCAAAAAAGCATCTCCGATGTAAAAAAATCACGCCAAGTACATCTTCCTGTAATATTATCCTTTAAAAAACTTAAACAGAAATCAATTAATATGGCCAAGTATATTTGGAAAACTAATCCGCAGGAAGAACATATCGACAATCTCGTTAAGACAAACGTACTTGGAGCGTTAATTTTATTATCCATTTATTTTGTTCAGACAAACAGGTAGTTGGCGCTCCAAGTACGTTTGTCTTGACGACGTTGTTCATATGTTCTTCCTGCGGATTAGTTTTCCAAATTTTCTTGGCCATATTAATTGATTTCTGGTTTAAGTTTTTTAAAGGATAATATTACAGAAAGATGTACTTAGCGCGATTTTTTTACATCGAATATTTTTTTTTTTTTGGGATTTCACTTTTTTTTTAAAGATCCCTATGAGTTGAATACTATGTCATTAAAATAACCAAATAATTTTAAACTTATTCACTATTAATTGGAAAAACACCAAAAATGTGACATACAAGGTTTGGACTTTGAGCCATCGACGTGGCAATTGAGAAAAAAATTTGTTGTAAACAAAACTCAATGAATAGCTTGAAAACTATGCGAAGTCCGACAAAAAAGGATATACATTTTTTTGAGAATTTAATGTCCTACAAAAAAGGCTTAATAAGATATTAATATTGTATCTCTCATCGTTTTCGAGACATTTGTAAAATGAATGTGTCTAAAATGTTCGTTTAATTAACGACTCATATCATTTTATCGCTTCACTACTGAAATATGGCAGCTATGAATTCCTGGCGTCAAGCAAATGAAATTGTTCCGATATTTGATACTGACAATATAATGAATTAATTGTAATTATTGATTGTCGATAGGCGAAAATAATCGGCTATATGGTAGAAAAAACGACAAGATATAGGTAGCTGCATTACCATTATCATGGTAAAGCAGCACGCGCTGTTATCTCTGATGCGAGAAGGAATGGTGTGTGAAAAGGGATGCGGCGCGAAAGAAATCAGGAAACATTTCTCACTTCGAATATAAGACGATTAATATAATATCTCATGATTACATATACCAATCGTACTGCAAATGGTCTCATATGAAAGTTCGTGTCTGAATGAATAAAAAATATATAAAATTCAGATTTTATATATGATATGTTGGATGTAGGGAAAAGAAGTTCATTGGCGCAAATGACACAGGTCGTTTCTTCGGGTATAAATAGTCTCGGCATCAGGGCCTTGCGCCGTCAGCTGTACTTGGCGCGAGTCTCTACCGAGACTCTTGATATAAGGTGAGGCATGCAATGAATATTTTAACGGAAGTGGGTTCCATATGTCTCATAGAAATAATTACATTTTCTCGTGCATTTTTTTTGGCGTTTCAAAAAAAAAAAAAGAAAAAAAAACGCACAAGTTTCCAATGAAAAAAAGTACTCACAGGCTCTGTGATAGAAATCTCGAAAGTGCCAGTTTGCCGATTCGATTGTTCTTCAGGCCGTCCAACATTGCCGATGCTGCGATTTCCATTGCGACATAAAGTATTCAAAAAAGAACAGAAACTCGACGAAGAGGAAATCGTCCTACAGAAAATTTCACGTATTCTATTGTGGATGTCTTATTTGTCTTTTTCATTCACTGAATTTTTACGGAGAAACAGGCGCAGGTGGTCTACTTATTCATTTTTACTGTACCCAACTTCGTTTCTTTTATTTGCATCCGTTTTCCTTCTTCCCTTCGTGCAGGTTCGTTTTTTTAGCTTAGTCCATAAATATTTCCGCGTCAAACAAGCCTTGAGATTTCTTCGGTCAGGACATTTACCTTGCCACTCTACGATCGCCAAAGGTGAATTGGAATTCTTCCAATCGTCTGGCATCGGAGTGTTGCGACTACGTCTCACCTCTTTTTCGCGTATACTTTATTTAATTTGACATGTTCTTATTACTTGCTTTTGATGCATTGGCACAGTAGTAAAAGGAAAGTACTCAGTCTGCTTTGTTATTCCCGATTTCAGTTACTTTTATTCACTAAATCATCCATCTTTACGTCAAGATAGCTTAAATGAGAAAAGGTTGGTGACAGCTTCAAGAACACACACGTTGGATTCAGTCGACCAACAAATGCCGAAGCGAGTCTTCTCTTGACTTAATCGATGACTTCACCAAGTAGATTGTCCTTAATCGATGTCTTCCTTCGTCTGCTCGCTTTCCTCACCGTCAACTCTCGGCCTATTCCAAGTCAAAAAAAAGAGGAATTTCCTGCGAGTCAAGTTGTCGTCACTAACTTTGTCCTGAATTTTTCACGCTGCTTTTCCACCCAAGAATAACTTATACATATGGATACGGGACACACAAAACAGACAAGTTTAAGTAAGTCAAAGTCAAAACTTCCACGGAAAATGATCAAAAATCTCTTGCTAGTAGGGGCTAGTTAACTTTGTTTAAGAAAAGTTTACTGTTCTACTACGTTACACGATAACTATCGCGTTATCAAGGTATTACAAGTCATCACAAGTCCCTAGTAGACGTAAGTGATAAATAAAGAATAGGGTTGATATGACAGCAGGGCGTATGTCATCCGGCGAATATTTATCGACGAGTCTTTGAGGTCTCATGGCTTCATTCTCCACATTTGAAAATCCCAATTTTTTAAGTAACTTTTTTCGCTGAGGAATCCCACATTGACACACCCCTTTTTTAGGCCTGTGAAAACTCTCAATTGTGTCATTAATGACTATTAACGTTCAACGACAACGAGTATATTTTTATCCAAATACATTTAGCAACATCAACAAGATGATATATTCCTTTTTTCTTAATTTATGTTGAATACACTTTAACCATCAATTATTTTTAGCAAGCAATTCAATTTAAACTTTAACGACACTATAGCGATGTAAGACACTTTGATTTTTTTTGGATTTCAGTATTTTATAATGACATGTACAAAAAATGCTTCCTTCTCTTCCTCTTTTTTGCGTATCATCTTTCACTATAATCAATGTTCACCACTCCACTCTTCAAGGTAACACGTGAATCATCCACCACTCTGTGTTGACGTGTTTTTTCGAGTCTCAATGGTTGTTGCGTGACAAAACTAATTTTGTCGTCATGGTTGTTTGTTATCGACGGATAGGGAACCCCTCGCTTGCGTCCCGAACGAGGACTCCGACGGTGGTCGACGTGTGACCTACTGGGGGGTACGCTCAGCTGCTCCAACCCTCCCTATCGTCAGTCCGCCCCTAGCTGCCTCATTCTCTCCCGATGCTTTCACTCGCTCTCCCTGATCATCCTGCCCTACTTACTCTCGCTCTCTCGTCGTTGTCCCCACTTCTACCCCCCTGCTTAGTTGCGTGAAGGGTGGGAGTGCCAACCATCCTTCCATTTCACGTGGGATCTGTTCCATCTCAGTTCCAAAACGAAATTTTAAATCTCTCAATCACTCCGAATGTGATGAAACGTGTGATATAGTCACTTGTGTGTATGAAATCTATTAAAGGCATGTGATGAATGCGTTAAACTTTTTATCATGAATTTATAAGAAAGTGCAAAGTCATTGGGTCATTCAAGTATGGGATGTCATATTCAGATAGTTAATAATCGACTTCAATCGCCAGATAATGAAATCCAGAAGATCAGGTGTGGTGCCCATGGAACAACATAGACATTTCAGCCGTTGTGCGATGAAAATTGATCTACTCATTGTTATTTTCCCTCACTATCTCATCCGGATCTATATATTGGACTATTCTATTTAGTGAATCCAAGTTGTTCAGGAATAATCAAAAGATCACTATAAAATACCAAATTTTCAATTTTCTTCTCTCAATTGCATTGATGAAGCTGTTTACCACGAAGGACTAACATCCTGCACGATAGATGCAGACAAATTTGAGAGCGCGTAGATTGATTGGATATAGAATCGACACTTCATAAACAATATAATTCAGGTCCCTACTTCATATTATCATGTTTTCCGTATTCACTTCCATTATTCGATTTTCGATCACACGATGATAATGAAACAAAGATTCTCCATTATTAACGTCGTTCACGTAGAGTAATTATACTGAAGTATGCAGTGAGTTTGTAAAATCGAAGTATCGAAGATGTCCTTTGTTTTGTCCGTTGCTTTCACTCGCCAATCATCTCGCGAATTGAATGGCAATTTACCATTCATCAATTTCCCTTCAAAACAATGGAGGGAGCCTAGAAAGAATCAATAGATCATGTTCGCATTTTCGTCGATTTACGAAATGATGATCCGGAGGGGTAATATTAACGTAAAGATGCAATATTAACGAAAAGATGCATAGATTACCTGTGGAGTCGAAAGGGTTCGAGGAGTTTGGAGACAATGAAGAAGTGATAGAGGATCAACGAAACCGGTAACAACGTCTGATATTGTGTGCTCGTTGAGCGCCCGACTAAACCCGTATTATACTACTTCGGCTAATGAAACGTTGGAAAACTATAGCAATACACGGGCCGCCTCTGGTCCGGTGATCTGTTTTGTGGAAACGTACCATAGATATGCAGAACTTTTCAGATGAGGGTAACTCACCTTGCAAGCTCTGTAACAGTTGGGAACTTACCGACTGAGTCTGCGAAAAAAAGCTACGACTGCTGGTTGATCCAGTGGAATAATCGGGAAGTTTCCTTTATTCGCATCATTTCCCCACCCGGCAAAATATAATTGGAATATTCGGTTACATGTGTATTGTACTTCGTCAATGTCACCTTTTGCAAATTCATCCTAGATATATTTTATCCATAACGTCGAGTTTCTTTCAAAAATTTATGCACATACTTTAATGATGTGCCGGTAAGATAGTCAGGTGGGGGAATAGCAGTCGGGTCAGGGTGAAGGTCAATAATGTTGTGCGGATGAAAGAGTTGTACCAAGTAGCTCGATAATATTTTTTCGCACATACACGTCTCACGCTACTCGGCATTTGATAATATACATGCATTCTAATATTACTACTGAGCAGGAATGAAAGGGACGGATGACGAATTGTTTGTGGACCAATTTCGTTTGTGGATGAATACACATGTAAACTCTCCAGAGAATGAGTAGAATGGAAAATCTATAATCATAAGACAAATTTTCGTAAATAATAAATAGAGCCAAAAAAACCGAGAAAGGGAGAGAGAGAGAGGGAATGCAAATAAAGTAAAATAGATGGGCGAAAGTAAAAAAAAAATGAACGAGGCGCATTGATGATACGATACGTTCCAATTCAATTAGAATCAACGAGGACTCTTGCAAATATTGTTACACATATTTTACTGAAACATGAGGTGGAAACAAAAATTATGAATCCGTAAAGCTTCGCTATTGACAAATTACGGTAACCGCGGGAAAAGGAGAGAACGCATTAGAATACCAAAATGAAAAAATAAATATCCATTTCTCTATCAACTTATTCTACTTACCCTAGTGCCTTGGTGCTGATGAGTGGTGTCTTGAGATTGAGAAATCCATTCTTCTTAGTTGACTGCTGCGGTTGACTGCAACTGGTACCTTCGCCATTATCCATTTGATCCTCGAGATCGCTCTCAGGTCCCTTGGACCTTCTACCTCGAAGATAAAGCCACGCCGCCAGTCCGAGACCGAGGAGGACGCCGACGGCGCCAAATGTTCCAAAAACTGCTGTCAAGATTATATCTCGACGCTCCATACCCATCTGTAAACAAAACAAAGTAATTAATCGTCTATCAGAACGTATTCAGAAAGAAAAATTTTAAAATGTGGGCCCCGCATGAAAACCACTTTGTCGGTTTTTGACAAACGGTCCAAACGCTTCCTGGAAGCTTCCAATTTCCTTTGCCATATGCCAATTTGCATAACTTGATATCGACAAAGTGGGCCCTTTTCATGAGGACATCTACATTTGGAAATAAAACTATTCTAAAAACTCGGATTGGGTGAAGGCACCAATCACTGGACATGAACATGTGATCGGTCGCTGATCTGATTTTGCCGTGGTGGAAAATATATATGGGCCAATGCATGACAATTCGTAAAAGCCCCAAACTCGGGGCCTCTAATCCTGCGAATTTTGTTACTTTTTCTTTTCTTCACTTTTTACTCCCGACTGTATGCGGATATATGCGTTTAGGTGCCGTCATCATGTATAGGGATATAAGATTTTACTTACTATTTTCTTAGCAAGAATATCAGGACCATCATTGCTTGAAGTGTTTTGAACTTGCTCCAATCCGGCTAATTCCGAATGAACCATTGTTATCGTTTACTAAAATCAATACACACCCTGATGTCCTTTCAACCTTAGTTCCTTTTAGTTCCAAAAACGCGAGAAAGTCAAATATTATTTAATCACCAATATCTCTACCGTTTTCCTTGTTGAGGAATTTCTAACAGAATTGACAAATAGGGGCGAATTCACATTTGACGAGGTCAGTAATTGCCTTGGAGAAACTCGATATTTTGTCATTGGTTTCCGTCACTCGGTCACAATGTTTCGCCATAAAGGTGATAACACAAAACTGAAAGGCGAACGGAAATAGAGAATATTGAGGTGGATTTAGGGGCCAGTATGAAAAGATGTTTGAGTAGAAGACTGAATCCTTATATCTCAACGCCTTGCAGGTTTCTAATGTACACGTATATCAAAATTTTTAGCTTCCTTAAAATTCACATTGAATTTCTCAGCGAAGAAATCACACTGAAATGTAGTAGAATACCCAATGGTAGAAGTTTTAATTACAGAATACACACGAGATTTGAATAGCCGATTAAGAGTTCAAAACACAAAAGGCTCCTGAAATATTCAACCATCTACCAGCAAAGAGGGACTAAACAAATTCCTAGTTATGAATTCTAAATTATATACGCATCGGTTTTTAATCTGATTGATTAGAGTTACTATCTGTAGTTGCACATGACGTATGAGAATTTTTAATTGGAATACGTCACTTCCGCACTCAATCAAGTAATGTTTGTATTTAGTTGGATAAACACCAACTTGACAAACTAACCGCACTGCAAGCTCAATCTATCCAAAGAGAATCTGCATATCGTGCTGTCTATCGTGTGAGTAAAACGTTATCACTGACGTTAATTGAACGTGCAGATAAAAGTATATAAATAGACGGTGAGTCTCGAGTAATACTGGACCACTTGGATTTTCAGCCATTAATTTGACTCCAGCAGAAAAGACTATGCGGATGGGTAATTGGATATGGGAGAACATAAGTCGAGATGAAATACCCGATGATATTAACTTCAAATAGAATTTTGGATAGTAATCCACACGTCATCGCTTGTGTATTTTTTTCATAACGCGTAGAAAATCTTGCAGAGGAATTGTACCGAGAATGCAAGGACAACAATGCCGGTGACACTATTCGTGCGTTAGGCGGAAAGCAACTTGGTCTCTCTCTATTTCGCACGCGCTGTAAGAGAGTCGGCGACCGACTCGTGGTTTTCCGGTGAACTTCGGGCTTTTTCGATAACCTGACAGCACGAGTCGTGCGCGACCCCGCAGCTAGAGACTGAGAGGGAGAAGGAGAATTGCTAGCACGCTGTGACCCCGGAGCCACTCTTCGCTATCTTGCGTGTCAAGTGTAAATCAATGGAAATGGTCAATTTATTCCAACTAAGATACACGTTTTCCCTATCAGAGGATGACGAAGTTTTTCTCAATATCTCTCGTACCATTATGATGACTCCAAAGAAATAGTTCATATACATGTTCTCTCAGGTTGGTATAAAATATTTCTGTATTTCATTCTTACCATGATTTTTTAAATATATGAAGTGAAGAAAAGTCTCGGCCAAGATTTCTTGGCGAATTTTTTTGTAAAGGATTGTAACCATATAATTGAATCGAAAATCCAATTAATCCAAGATATCCAGAAGTCCAACACTCAAGTCTCCTTCTACATCTACACCTTTATCTTAATCTACAACTACAAATACAATAACTGTAAGCTGCACGTTTCATGTCTGTAATAGAAACAATTGATGGTACAGGTTTGACATCTTGAGGAGGGAATCAATTCGATTTTCTTTGACGATCCATGCATACATTGAATAAATTCTACATGTTATGCGGAAGGTGAGTTATGCATGTGTCGTTAAAGAAAATCATTTCGTGGACTCCCATAACAACGTCAAGGTGTACCTTTTATGTCTGCAAGAGAAACATTGATCGTACAGGCTGAACATCGTTAGCAGAGGATTAATACGATTTTCATTGAAGTTGCATATCCCTTTTTCCCGTTTAAAAAGACCCATGTAACTTTTTTTTATCGCCACTTTTCCATTGATTCACAGTTGACCGGGTGAGTGGCCGGTAGGTGGGTAGGAATTTGATTACCAATCATTGACTGAAAATCGGATAGTATTGGTTAAAAATTGGGTGGAATTGGCGGGAAACCAGCATTAACTGACACTCAACATTGTTTGAAAATCGGAAAAAATCGGCTAAAAATCACGATAAATTGGCTTTGGTAGACTTGAGTCACATAGGTAAATCGATATATCAATAAATCAATAAATCCTTAAATTAATTAATCAATAAATAAAAAATCAATTGCTCAATAAATCAAGTGCAATGAATCAATAAATCAATCAATAACGCCCAACGTCCCGACGCTTCGTTTCTCGATACTTCGCGCCCCGACACTTTGCATTCCAACATTCAGAGCCCCGACACTCAGCCCCTAGCGTTCTGATACCCAGTGTTTCGACACTTAGCATCCTGATTCCCGACGTCTAGTGTCCTGGCGTCCAGCGTAAAATTGATTATCCAGTATAAGATTTCTTTTAATATCTCGACTTTAGCCAAGACAAATCTGTATAATATCCGCGAAATAAATCCCACAAGCAAATTGAATATTTCATGGAAAAATTTATATAAGGTCTAACACTCACTTATAAGAAGTATTTTTACTATACATTTTTATTTTTTAAAATCCCAGAACAGGGCAACAATTGTTTAAGCGAATTGTCGGCAGAACTATAGCGAGCTCGTGAAAAAATCTTAAAATTACTGAAAAAAAGGGGGCCCGTTACTGTGAGCGTTTTTCCGCTAATATTAGACCAAATTGATTAATTTCGGTCTTGATGGATAGGAAATCATCGATTTATGTTATGTATCTAAGCACACTTTGGCCTAAATCGGCATATTTTCTGAGATATTTCCGTTAAAAAATTCAATGTAAACAAAACAGCCGATATTTCTTGTAAAAATAATGGTAGCTTCTTGCGGTCAAGGGGATATAATAGAGGAGGGCGTGTACTTGGCACGAGACACTGTATCTTTGGATTTATAGGAGACGTTTGGGAACAACTCAGGCGGTGATAATAGGCTACGACTGTTGATTTTGATGAACTCGTCTCACAGTCGAGTGGAGTGAGTGATCCATTTTCGTAACATGGATAAAAAAAATCGAGGTCGGGGTCAGCGCGGCCGTATATGGTGAGTCGCTTGCCTGCGGCTCCGTTGGTTGCAGGTTCGATTTTCATCTTATCTTCTATCATCTACCTCCTATACAGTGTATGGTCCCCTATACGGTATCCTAGGGTTCATGAAGACTAGAGAGCTCCATGCTAGGGTTCTACAGTCCAGCCTACATTTTGACCCCCATCGCTAATGAGGTTATTACTGTTATTAGTAATATTAATAACCTTGGCATCGGCTGCGACGTTAAATAATAAAAAAAAAATCAATGTTCACAAAGTGTAGAGAAAAATTTGAAACTGAGCAGCAATATATCTTACATACTGCGGATGGAAAATTACTATATCTGACCTCAATCTCACGTTCGGTTGAACGGGAAAACCTAAATTTTTTCATTTTTATTTAAAAAAATTGATAGAAAATTTTACAATTGAATATGAAATTAACTTAATTACTCTCATAAGGTTATAAAAAGTCTTCGGCAAAAGTTGACTTGTCGATTTATTGTCTCACTCTGTCATATGAGTCTTTTCTGCTACAGGCAATAATTCTATGGTCTCCGTTATTGATCATCTTGTTACGAACAGTGGTAGAGATATTTGTGTAAGGTGACGGGGGTTGATCCTTGTAAGTTTTTCCGCGCATTCAGCCGACGGTAAATCAGGCCTCTACATAAAAGCTTCGTCAAAGGGAAAATCTGTCGTACCGACTCAACTATTTCAGTTCATATCGGGATATCGGTCACTGCGTTGCAGCAGAGAACATAGACGTATACGTTCTCCAGTTGCAGATATATATTGTGCGACTAAAGATACCAATAGCTGCGAATATATTTTCGCTCGGAGATTCAAGCTCTATGCCAACAACTTGTATCAAGAGACACAGTAGTAGCTGGCACGAAGCACTTGCCGCCCCTACTCCCTCCACTGTGAGTGGCTACCAGTCTCTTTACAGGAAAGAACTTCGCTTTTGAATATATTACATATTTGGATTAAAAATCTCTTAAGGGACCACACCCAAAAATCGTCCGAAACCTGCAGCGGTCCCCCGCACAGCCATGGGCTACACAACCGATTTTCAAATGAATTTTCGCGACTAAGCTCATTCCTTCTATGTACACTTTTTATAAAGTACTCTAAATATAGGCGATTACGATACTAATCCCGATTGTAATACGTAAAAACTATGTTGGAAGTCATAATCTCAAAATTTCCTTCAAAAAGTTCCTTGCACAGCTTCTTTTGATGGATTGATATGAAAATTTGCAATAATTTTTTTTTGTCAATGCTCAGAATCGGGGTGGAGAATAGAGTTGAGGAGTGATTATCGATTCGTTCGAGGCAGACTCGTTAAGGCAACGACGAGAAAAAGTTGGCTGGAATGAACGATATTTTGAACACAAACGCGACGTTTAGAGCCGCGCAAGCCACCATTGAGTCAATTTGATCAAAAGAAGTTGTGTCCGGATGCATTTCTAATTAAGTTTATGCGAATTCCGGCGTTTGAAGTAGCACGGAGAAAAATAATTTACCATTTCAGCGAATAATTCGCTGATATATAAAGAGCTAATTTCATTGTTATCTCCGCCAATGCAATTGCTACAATTTTAAATCGATTTGCTAATATTTGTACCCTCGAAAACACAGTCTCTGTGAATGTGTGCGCCAAGTGCATGCCTACGATTGCTCTATGGATTTGCTTACAAGAATGTTTGAAATTTCATGTTATTACCAAGCTCATCGTAAAAAAAAACTATGGCAGATTCATATCTTTTACGAACACACAATCCGTCTAAGTTTCTGGACATCAATTTCTTAGTATATTATGAGAAAAAAAAATTATTTATAGAAACCCTAATTGTGTCGGTATTAAAAAATATGTGTTTGCCATATCGTACGCATATGCCATGATCGTGTAATAAATTTCCGCGTATTCAAAGGTTAAAAATCTAAACTTTTTTACCACCAATAGCCACTTGGCAGTCTTTCGGTGATCCCACGTCATTCCTTCTCTTTGTGTACACCGGTGAAAAGCTTAGTTTGTCGGGTACTCAAAAAGGTCCCTTAAGAGATTGGAGAAACGATATCGACGATTGGAGGAAAAATGAAAAGAGTTGAAATGACAAACGGAGACATAAACGTCACTGTAAGTAGCACTAAACAATTTCGTCGTGCGATAGGACAATGGCAGAATTGGCAGAGCTACAGCCGCGCCGTATCTTACTGTAAAAAAACACACCAAACAGGTTTTAACCATTTTTACGAGAACGTTTTGTAAGAGATCAGACTTAGATAGCTAGTTAGCCAGTCTATAAGTCAGGCAAATAACTTATGAGCTAGTTAGTTATTCAGTTAATTCATTAGTTAGTTTGTCAGTTAGATTGTTGATCGTATAGTCCGTCAGTCAGTCTGTTAGTCACATAGACAATTAATTTGACATTTAGTTAGTTGACTAGTTAGATAGTTAGTTATTTAGTGAGTTACTTAGTTAGTTAGCCAGTCAAGAATCTAGTCTGTTAGACAGCCAGCCAGTTAGGCAGTTAGAAGTAGAGGCTTAGAGCTCGTATATATACCCGTATATTTTCGGATCGATGTAACTTCCAAACTGGTCATTGTTTGAGGTTGTACTTGTGAGGGCTTTTGATCTGCTAACTGAGGACTACATCATATTTCAAAATTTAGCTAAATCCACCGAAACCACTTTTCCAAAAGAAATATACGGGGACCTTTATATTTTTCCAGAACATAGAGAATGGACAATCATTTCGCACCTATACGAGCAGGAAATTTTTAGGGAAAATGGGACGAATTGAAAGGTCGAACATCTGATAGAATTCAGGACTCGTTGGTGTACTTACCAAAACGTTGATAGAGCCTGACAATTTACACCTGCATCTTTGGCATCGTTGTTGACCAACTGAATGCAGGAGAAATGATTACATGGCACTAGGGATCCCAAATCGTGCACCTAAAATAGGACACCATATTAGTTAGTTATCAATAGCAAAACATTAATAAATTAAGAGTTCTGCAAACAGTACTCTCTTAAAATGATTCAGTAACTATTCAGTGATTGGCAGTCAATAGTCTCTAATCGTGTCAGTCAAAAGTATGCAACTGTGAAATAGTTGCATACGGCTTATTGAATCAGTCGACCGACTGATCTGACCTGAAGGCCACTATTTGAATCAGTCAAAGTCATGATTTTTTCGAAAATGGTAAAAGGAGCAAAATTTTAATTACGGCAACTAAAAAGCAGCAAATTCCCAAATATCAGTTTTTTAATTCTGTTGAGTTTGTACTGCCACCTTAACGGACCTATTCGTTTGCATCATGTAGCTATTCCTGTATATAATGTAACTACGTGGAATAACACCGAAATTTATGTATTTCCGACAAAAAATCGTACTTCTAGTCGACCCATCCGGCGGAATTTCATTAAGGTTATAGCCCTATCATTTACGAAAGTACATGCAAAAGATGGAGTCGATGTATTGCGTTTTGTACCCGCTAACGTATTCATGTACACAATTTACGTAGCGATAGACCGTACAATAAGCTAATTTCGGGCTTTTAAAAGTAAGACTCATTCCAATCTACTTCAAAATTCGTACCCATATAGCGCTGAGTATATACTATCAGCACGTATTTTTATACTGATTGAAAAATAACGTGGAACAGCACATTTCGTTTTATGGTCGGGCGCGCACTTAATCAAAATCGAGTGAGATTAAGGCACGCCAAGTGACTTCATTCAAGGTGTGCGATTGATATATTTCATGTGCATTTAACTCACAATTTGGCAAAAAGAGATGAAAAATAGAATTTTTACCTTCAGTACTCACAGTAGTGATGAAAGAGTCTAGGGCAAGTATAACTTTGATGATTTTTTCTCTCTCACGAGTGTGATGGTTGTTTAAATTATTATTGAAAAAATTCGACCTCAGACACACACATCGCGTTTCATAGTATTGAATGATGCTATCGGGCGCTAGTTATCCTTCACGTCATTTATCTCTCCCCTCATCGAGTGTTTTTTTTTTAAGTCTAATGTCCCTCAATCGATAATAAACCGTCAGTGGAGCAGAAATGGGTGTACGAGGTAGTATGTCTCCCTTATTTTTCTCTGTGATGGTCGTACATTATAATCTCTACGAAATATTTTCAACGTAACTATTAACATTTATATTTCCTAATGATCACACATTTCGAATTATCCCCCCATGTATTTTTATATCTCGAATATGTTTCCTCAGACAGCGTGTGCTGAACTAGATGAAGTTATAAAAGAGAAAACAAAAGAATGTTCTGTTATTCCGTCGTAATTCGTTACCAGGAACTGATATGATTGGATCGATGCAATAAATTGATGAGATGAAATCCTTGAAGTCAAGTGATCATGATAATTAATGGCGCATAACGAGGCTGAATTGTTCAGAATTGCTAAACAGACTGTTCGATTCTCGAGTTCTAAGGGGTAGTTATCTCGATTAATTGTTGTCAATCGGCAAATATTATACGTTCAGACAGTGTGCAGCCTTTGACGAATAGTTATAATGCGGGAGTATAGTTCATGCTACAATCTGCAACTGCAAATAATTTTCCCCCATTCAGTGTGCACGTATAGTCTTTTATACTCGAGCATTACTTTAAATAGCGATGTCTCGGGAAAAAATGTACTAAGTTTTTTTTACGACCGAATGCATTCGTTAGTCGTACAATTTAAGACATAATACTGATTATAAAAATAAGAAAAAAACCGTCGTCTACGTCACAGGGCCTATTTAGAGGAAATTCTCGCCTTCCCAGGCTGCTCTGGACCATTTTCTGCCTTGAAATTCACACCGGGAAGCTGTTCAGCGCTCCAGATTTATGTAAAGACTGATTGTGCAGAGTAAAAATCCGGTGAAATGAGATTTTGTATTTGCCTTTGTCTAGCGAAGGGATATCCCTCTCTAGGGACTACTTTCAGACGCAGTGCGAGAGCGTGCGACGCGCTGCGTTCTTTACTTGCTGCTGGGGCACGCTAGAGACTAGTTGTGCGTGGTGAGAGGCCCGCTATTTTCTTTTGTAATTATTACAAATTAATTTTAGGAGTGTCATGTTTTTCAGAGACAACTGGTTGTGCTGCAGAGCTAACCAAGAAGGATGTCGACGTTACGAGATGTAAGTTGGACCAGTATTTCAAGTTTTTAGGCCGGTTAGAGCCAAGAAAAGACGACATGAGTCTTCTGCTCATGGTCGTGGTCGCTCTCAAGCACCAATCAAGTCGTTTATTTATTTATTTTATAACTCCGGTAATACGTCATGTTGTAAATAGTATGTAAAATGATGTATTGACGTCAGCATAATCAGTATAGAATCATTTGTGGGGGGCTGACACCTCCCCCCCCCCCCCCCCCCCCCTCCGTAGATTTGTGAGAGAAATTAGGTGTGGAGAACGCTTCTCGTTCTTAGAAGTAGAGTTTTTTAATTATTTTTTGGATTGTATCGAGTCAGGAAATAATTGGAGCGAGTTGTAAATATCTAGTGAGATTGGAAATGAGGCTATTTAATTGTTATTTACGTGATGAGGGGATTTTCCCCTTCCTTTTCTTTTGTTATAACCAAGAATAACTATTTTGCGTTTAATTGTGATAAATCGTCCTCTATCTTATATCTTTTTGATTAGAGAAATTATTATATAACCTTCTTGTGCTCCTAATTCTTTTTTTTATGAGAAAGATCACTCTTGGGTGATGAATAGCCGGCCGCGCCCTTCTTCGTTTACTAGCTGTCAGGGTTTTTGTCGAGTAGTCTTGTGGAAATTATTTTCGAGATTAATTGGGATTTTATTGAGCAGTATTATCAACGGTTTGAGCCCGTTTGGCTTTTTCATGTGTCAAAAATGCCTGGCGTCCTATTAAGAACTGTTTTGGGTATTTAACATGAGGATTAATTATCCTCCAATCGAGTCAGATGCATAGGGGCCATCTTATGCACATCCGTTACGAAGATTGACGAATGGCTTTTGGGGAACACCTTTAAGAAAACGCTGACAACAGCCAAGTCCCCGGAACTATCTGCAAAATAATTGAAGCCTGCATCCAAACTGCACCGACTACAAATTTAAGCAAATCATCAAAACACTCGAGAGGCTCACCTCGCCAATCATCACAACAGCGAACAACGACGGGGGGAAGGGCATTAGAAATCGAGCAATTACTATCAGAAGAGCTCGAGTTATCAGAAGCCGAGCCAGAAGAAAGACGACAATCCCCCTCAAGAAGAGGGAAAAACTGAGTAAAATAACAAACGAAATCTGGATGTGGTGCGAGGCACGAAATATTAGAATGTTCGCGTCTTATATAAGGTTAAATGACAATGTCATTGCTGAATATGAGTCAAGGTGGCTGGAATCAGAAATAGAATACGGCTTATCTCAGATGGTATTTAATCAAATCTGTAAGATTTTTTGTGTTGTTGATATCGACCTGTTTGCGAGTAAAGCAAATAAAAAATGTCCTACATATGTTTCCTGAAAAAAAGACTCAGGGTCAATTGTAATGGACGTCTTCACGATTAGTTGGGAAGAAAACTTCTTTCATGCATTTTCCACCCTTTGCATTAATCCCCAAAATTCTTAAGAATATTTCCTCTGAGAAGGCTAGGTGCATTTTAATAATACCATATTGTTCATTCAACAGGGAATCTCACCCCCTTTGGCCGAAACTTACCCTGGCAGCAGAAATCTCATCGAGCAGACCTTTACCGCAAAGGAGTCGTCAGAAGAGGCCTCGGAAGTCAGTCTAGCATCGTTGAGTCATTCATCGCTACGTCAGTGTAATGGAGCATTGAAAAAGTGGTGGCAATTTTGCAAAAATGCAACAATAGATCCTTCTTCTGCGGAGATTCCTCAAATTTTAAGTTTTTTGAGAAGAAAATAGCAGAATGGAGTATCCAATGGAACCCTCTACCCCACTCATTCAGCAATTGCCTTGACTATAGGCCCTATCGAAGATAGAAACCTATGGAACTGTTGTTTTTTTCTTTTACCAATTTTCCCAATTAAAAATTAGGATGATTAGTTTTCTCGCGCGACCGAAAGTGAGAATGAATTGGGATACACCTATTTTTCATCTTTACAATCCAAGGTAACTTCCGCTTAAATTTCGAATTGCTCCATTCAGCCGTTTCAGATCATTGTACTAGATTATTACAGACAATCAGACAGACAGATATGCAGAAAGATAGACAGACGTTTTGTTGAAACTATGTTTTACACAATCGAGGAATCCTAAAAGGTCAAGATTTGGCAAAATTAGGTGAGCTTTCTATAGCATGAAACCAATACAGTTATTATTATAAAATATGATGAAAAGTAAAAATATGTTGCCGTTGTAAAAGGCTAACATTTTCTATTTAACTTCCGGAGCCTTGAGCTCAAGTTCTCGATGATACACGCGAAGAATTACATTAATGAAGGAATGCTTTACGCCTGCCTTTTTTTTGCACATGCAGACCCTCCACGTATACGTAATAAAAATCTTGCCTGGAGCCACTGATGCCCACATCAGGGTCTCGGGCTGTTCTTATTATGGCTACTCTGTCCTATGGCACAGAAGGTTCATAATTGAGATCTCTCATGTTATTAGGCAGTAAACATGATGGTTGAAAATTTGACAAAAACTTTGAGAATTTATAGACGCCACATTTCGATAAGATTTTTTTAATTGATATATATATAT
>JABSMT010003075.1:0-10001 GCA_018902335.1 Eumacrocentrus americanus | reverse complement strand
ATTATTATATATAATTCGGAATAATTATACCTTCTCCTGCCGGACTATCTTGTCGATCTCCTGGAGAACATTGCATCTGTCGTGTTTATCAATGCTCTCGCTTGGTAATTCCTTTTCCTTGATGCTTTTCACGCTTTTAGCACTCTTCACGCTTCTTCTTGACGAACGTTCCTTGCTCTTTCTCCCCAGGATCTGCCCGTCGACATTCAAGTCGACATTGGCATTGCCATTTACGTCAGCGGTGTGCTGATGTTGCTGTTGCCCACGAAGGACCCACGTGAGAGAGATTTTGGGGCGCAGAAGAGAGCTGGGACGCTGGCCCATGCTCCTCGGGCTCGAAGACGAGCCTGATTGAGCTGGGGACGGCGTTCTTGGTGGCGTCACCAGTGGCAGTGGACAATTCGCCACCAGGTCCACCTCCTGCACCGTGCAGGCATCCTCCTGGAAAGGTGAAACAATTCTTTTTAAAGGTTCAACTCTTTCTTTGAACTCTTTTTGTGTGTAGAGTAGGCTTTTTTAACTCTTTGTTGGATAGGTGGCAGGGCAAGGTGTAAGGGAAAGAGTTAATTATATCCTCTCGTTGGGAATGATCGTACACGCTACGAATTTTATCGCACCGAGACGTCTATCACTCACGTCTTCGTTTTCAGATAAAAGAGTCTAGGAATAATTACTATCATTGTTGAATATATATTTACCTTGGAAGAGTCGGAGTCCTCTTCAGGGTTGACTTCCTCCGTTTCTTCGTGCCTGATTTCCTCCTCCCCGTCCCAGGTGTGTCGCCTCTTCAAGTCACCTGGAACATAAAGAATGACAAAAACATTATGAAAGGTAAAATAATAGAGCTTCAAAAAAATTTATGTTACATTTTTCCAGATATCTTGAAAACTTTAAGAGATACGATAAAATCGCAAGAGACCTTTTTTGTAGGAAATTGACTTCTCTACAAAAAAGGTCTGATGAATTTTTCTCGTATCTTGCATAGTTCTCGAGCTATAATCAATTGATGTTTTTATCAAATTTTTCTTCTCAAGAAAATCATTGATCCAGATCTTTGGAGTTATCTGGAAAACTACACGAAATACGATAAAATTGCATGGGCCCTTTTTTGTAGGAAATTAAATTCTCTACAAAAATGGTTCTATGAAATTTTTTTGTATCTTGTATTGTTCTTGAGATATAATTGATTTTATGAAACATGTTTCTATAGAGCTATATACGAAGTAGACTAAAAGTAGCAAACTCGTTTCTTTTTTTATTATACGATTGTGTTGCAGATATAATGTTGAGGTAATAATATATTGTAGATGTTGTGGCTTTGTCCGTTTGCTGGCTCGTAAAATTTAATGAATACCAATTTGACACGCGTGGCGCGAGAATTATGAGCGATGAAGCGACGAGTTGGATTTATCTCTCTTTTCCTTCATATATTTTTTTCCTTTTCCTATTCTCATCAGCATACAAATTACAAAGTGCTAAAACACATTTTTAGACCCATTAGAAGCACTATAAATACACTGCAAAAAAAAACCAATTATTAAAGAGCTCTAAAGAAAAATTAGTAACTGTTAATTTTCAATTAATTTTTCTTCTATTCATCATCTAAATAATTTTTTTTCAATCCTTCATTTACCCAATAATGCATTAAAATGATTAAATACCAAAGAAAATAGCTCCATAAAAAATTACTGATAGTGAAGCGGCAAAAGGAGATAAGTCAAAATAACTTTTTCACCAAAATCTTTTACAAAATTAATTATATCTCGAGAACCATGTGAAATACGACAAAATTGCAAGGGACCTTTTTTATAGAGCATTTAATTCCCTACAAAAAAAGTTCAATAAGATTTTGCCGTATCTCTCAAAGTTATCGAGATATTTGTAAAAATCAAAGTATCTAAAATTTTTCATAATTTTTTAGTTATCTTCTTTTACACCGCTTCACTATATACTGAACAGTTAATCTATATTCTATGCTTTCTTCTGATTTATTTAATAATTAAAATCAATGTTCACTTATTTTATCATTGAAATTTACAGCTCTGATAGGCAATTAACTCATTCGCAGCGATTCAACGACAAAAACAAATCAAAGGATAGAGGAAAAATCTCTCGTTGACTCTGCCGTAGGAGTAGATTGCAAAGTCGCTGCTCTCTCTGATGAATTACCTGTTAGGCCGGAAAGGATCCGCCCCGTCGTTCGATAGTCCTGGGACTATCCCGGGGCGACGGATTAACCGCACTCGAGAACGCGATAACGCCAGACTCCAACGCAAGATTTACGAGATCCCCTTCTTATTCCTCTCGTTTTCAAGTGCAATAATTAACGGCCTCACGACGCGATACGATCCAATTAAAATCCCAGAATCACATCCAAGAGACACATGTTCTCTCACTATCCATATACATAATAATATCCTGTTGTTTCTCCATTCATCCATTCGCACACACCCACAACACCATCAATAATACTATCTACAAACTAATTGATCACTTTAATTAAACGATAAACATCCCTAATCAACTATTAAAGTCTCCAAAGAGATTGATAGTTCCCATTCGAGTCTATACTGACTCAGGATGGGATACTGATTCAAGCCAAGGCTACAGGATACGCGCTCGCAGGTGCAGCGAGGACTAGACTAAAAGCTAAAGGATCCTTGGTGGATGTTGGAACTTAACTCTCTGTTGGAGCTCATCTAGCGAGATGAGAGAAAGCAAGGGAGAGATGCAACAGCAAGAAGAAGGCGAATCCAAGAGAAGGAGGATTGGCCATAGCATTCGCGCGCAAAGCCACCACCAACCAATGGCAATTCACCTGGCCAGGTAATTGTCGGGTACCTCGTGCTTTAACGAATTGGTGGGAGGCTGTGTAAGGAGTTAGGTGTGCGATCTCCAACATTTTTCCTGGTATTTCCCTTGCTGATAATGCACATACATCCATATATCCAGGAGGCTGTTTAGACTGCTCCGGAATGCTTTGGAGCACTAAGCCTTGGATAGACTAGGAAAGAAGAGACGAGAAAGATTATTAGAAAAATATAATGATCGTTAGTTGGGGAAAAGAAATGGAATTTCCATACGTCTTGTGGCCTGGGGCTGTATGGCTGGGTGGGCGCCTCGAAGGTTGTCGGTGCGAAGCGAGAAAGGTTGAAGAGAAAAAGAAGAAGAGGAAAGGAGGTTCCCGCGACCTCTGACTCTTCCTTGAGAACATTGGGATGGCGCAGGAAGCCGCGCAGCTGCAGCCAAAATATAATCCTGGGGCTTGCCAGAGAGCGTGCGACCCACAAGAGTATCGAGAGATGCCGATCTTGAAGAATCTCCATCACTCTTTCGCTCTCTCTCGCTATGATGCTGCTCCATTCTTTCATCCTGGTGAATTATCGAAAATTGAATCGTTCGTCTTGGACTCCTCCTTGAAGATTAATCGTTTCGATTTCATCAGCGACTCTTCTTCGTTTTCCATCTGCTTTTCCCAAAGACGTACGAAATGTGTGCACCTGGAAGAAAGGAAAATTTTAGATACTTGGAAATAACTATAAGGAATTACCATCCTCTTTTTGTTGTGTTTGTTGTAAAGCAGCAGTTTACGCTGGGCGTTTGCTTCTCTTCAACAATGTTCCTTTTTCTTCTTCCTCGGGTGTAAAAGACAAAAGGCTTTTGCCCTCGTTCCTCAACGTTTGGCTCCGGTATTTTCCAACGAGCCCACGAGAGTCGTTTGCTTGGGAGTTTATGCTCGTGGCTTTTACCATCCTGGTAAACGCACACGAGTCATATCATATATCCCTCTGTCTTCTCTGTGCCTCATGATGGTTTATACGTGCATAAGCATCACGAAGATGACCATTAGCTGCATTCAATCACCATTACACGACTCCAGGGCTCTTAAATCGTTCAGGTAGACTCATATCCATATACACAATAGGTAAATTCAATAAAACTCTTGATTTAAACGTGTGTATTTCATCCATTGATCCGTCTGTGTGTTTAGGATTCCGAGGGACACCGTGGACAACTTCCTGGGCAAAAAGAATTGTGCCACGAGCTCCATGACGTCGTAAATCTTGTGCTGGACGACCAACAAGACCAACGTATACACAGGCACATACAAGAGGGAGTTCTTCTTAATCTTCTTTTCGCCCTGGTGTCGCAGTGATGGGCGTTCTGTTTGCTCGCCTGTCTCTCGCACTGACTTGGTCGAGAGAAGAAGTAAAAAGGCTCCGACAATTTGAATTAATCTCACACGTGTAGCATGGTGGAACAGAGAATGAGGTACAATGTAACAAAAAAAGAGAATTATGTTGTGCTTACTAAATATTCATTTGCTTGGGAGAATCATCATCAGTGATATGGTGTGTTTCAACCCGGATGGTGCTTGCTTTTGACTATCATTTTTTCTTCTCTTTCTTTCAGTTCATCTCGTTCGCATCTGATGTCTGGTGCATCACCGAGAGCATCAAGGAAGAGGTCATCACGTTGACTATTCCGAATTATTGATCTTGATGGAATTCTCTCTGCAAGCAGTCGACAAAAAAAATCAGAAGCTTCACAAAGATGAAAAGGAATACATAGTATTATGTACGATGTATATACTATATTCTTCGGTTCTTCGGCGCTTTTCATGCTCACTAATTTTACGACGTTCCGCGTAGGAACGCGCGCTGAATCTCCTGGTGTGCTTGGCAAAGCCTGCAATCTCGTATGAATACTTAGACGATGCAGTAGAGAGAAGAGGTTGAAGCAAGTAAAGAGTTTCTTCTGAACATGCACTTTGGTCACCTCTTCTCTATGGTAAAAACTGAAGAAAATATCAGGACAAAAAAGAACTAAAATCTTGAAGAGAAAAAGAAAAAGACGAAGAAGATGATGATAATGATGATGATGATGATGATGAAGACAAAAATTCGTTGTAATTTGTCGAATAAATTATCTCTCATTTTCTGCCATTATTGCAAAACTTTTGCCAATGATTTTTTTTCTCTTCTGAGTACATGTAAGTATGTATATGTACTATATACTGATATAAATATTCGCGCGGGTGCCCGTAAACTCTCAAGATCGTTTTCCAGGGCACGGCGCGCCTTCACAAAGATTGTGTTGATCGTCGAGCAATTTTGTTCAAGCCAATAAATTCCATGGATCTCTCATCTTCTCTGCGGAGTCTATATAATACCAACAGCGAGAACGAGAGTTGAATCTACGATTTCCAGGTGGATATCTTCTAGTTTCTCTCAATGCCAGTGTCTTGACGGTAATCCAGTCCAGGACTTTCCTCATACGTACGTATATATCCATATATAGATACGTGATATTAATTACAATGATTTCCTGCCACTTATATCCTCGGTCCAAGATTTAAATTATAGATATCCAGCATACCTTGACTCACACAGGCCCATCTCTCTCTCTCCTTCTCCAAGCAGTGGAAGAGCAAAAGAAGAAAAAATGCTGAAGAGAAAGTATAGTATATGATTGCAGGGTCCTGGAGGTGATGCATTTTGGGAATCAGACTCATGGGGTCGAAGTTCACATGCTCCAGGAATGCTTATCTGCACTCTTATATTGTCCACACTACTGCAGCCAAGAGTATTATATACCTGAAGCAAAATTTATGCTCCTGAGACTGGGAAATTACTTGAGATTAGCAGTGGGAATGTGGTTAGTGATCGGAGTAAGAAGAAAAAAATCAGCAGAGGCTGAGAGAGAGAGAGAGAGAGATCTCGTGATGAGGATATATACAAAATAATTTTTCTGCCTGAGGTAAGGGGTGGCTTTACAACGAGCATAAATCACGCTCGTGCCAGAGAGTGTGAGTAGGCGGAACCGTGGACGAGCATGTCATAAATTTGATACAGGTTCATTGTCATATGGCGACGACGACGATGAGAGAGAGTCGACCTTGCTAGATGGTATACACATCGTCTTGGTGGGTCTTGAAGGATTTTCCTGGTCTTTAAAATCATCCTCGGGTATTAATTGCCAACTCCTTAAGCATCAAAGCTCATCAAAGAGCCTCGTAGAGCCCCCAATCAACGTCACAGTTGCTCTTCACCATGGTATTTAGCTTCTCAAGCACGTGTAAATCGCCATGTCCAATAAATCTTCAAGAGCTGAGATCTAGTTGACCTAGAAGAGCAATGGAAGAATCTTTGTTACTGATTGTGACTGGTGATACTTGATGATAAGAGAAGCTTACTATGCTACTTCTACGGCTATACATACGTGACTTTATGGTGTACAACTACTGCTGCGGTGACTGGAAGTCTCTGGGGAAGGATCGAGGACCAAGATAATCGAGATTACACCCGACATATTAAGTCGTAAAGGAGGAGCTTCTCGCGCCGCTATCTTTTTCTTTCCGTCGCGTTGAATATTCTTGGATGGTGGTGGTACTACTACACGTTGGGATCCTAACCGGCCGATAAGCCAGCTCCTGCACATGGAGATTCCAGACTTAATTCACCCGTTTATCGTCTCCACCACGTCTCGTATGGTCAACAACACTAACGTATAGATTGTGTGTACAACTTTAATGGGGCTTTTAAAGTTTGCTATTTGATACTTTTCGTGAAAGGACTGACTTTCAGCAGCAGTAAGCAAAGATCCAAAGATTCGTTTTTTCGTTTATATAAATTATTATATCTGCCAGTAAGCGGTAAAACGAGATAAGTCGACAATTTATGACGAATTCAAAAAATTTACATTTTTTTCAAATATCGCGGAAACTTAGGGAGATACGATAAAATTGCATGAGACCTTTTTTGTTGGAAATAGAATTCTCTATAAAAAAGGTCTCATGCATTTTTTTCGTATCTCGCATAGTTCTAGAGCTACAATCAATATTATTTTTTGCAAAATTTTTTTCTCAACAAAATGGTTTATCGAGATTTTTCGAAATATCTTGAAAACTACACGAGATACGGTAAAATTGCATGAGACCTTTTTTTGAGGAAATTAAATTCTCTATAAAAAAGGTCTCATGCAATTTTATCGTATCTCGTATAGTTCGAGAGCTACAATCAATTTTGTTTTTTACAAAATTTTTTTTCTCAACAAAATGGTTTATCGAGATTTTTCGAAATATCTTGGAAACTACACGAGATACGATAAAATTACATAAGACCTTTTTTTGAGGAAATTAAATTCTCTACAAAAAAGGTTATTTGCAATTTTGCTTTATCTCTCATAGTTTTCGAAATATAATAAATTTTGTGAGAAATTTCGATGAAATTTACTTTTTTATCGACTTATATCTCCTTTTACCGCTTAACAACAGATATTATTGTCCTTTTAATACATCATTGCTTTTGGAATTGTTTCAGAGAGACAGAGCTTCCAACGATTGCAGTTCAGCTGTGTATTATAAGGTATATGATTATATTCTCTTGGATGAATTTTTTGCGCATCAACGATAACGAATCGCTGGCAATAATTTTTCCTTGACTCTCTCTCTCCCAAGCCAAGCACGAGAAGACCACCGTCATAATTCACGATTCTCCACATCGATATTAGGGGAAGCCCATCACCTTGTTCCCACTCTCGACAAAGAATATAACTGAGCATTGGTGGTTGAGCTGGACAAGAGAAATTGTTGCTGGTGTATTTTAATCGTTACTTCATGTCCACCAATTGCCACGTTTGCTAATTGTGAATTATGAGCCAAGATATTGTACCACCTGTATTATCATCCTCTGCTTGTATAATTCATCAACATTGTAGGCATTTGACGATGAAAAATGTATAAGAATGTACTCTACTTCTATACATTTTTCTTTTCTGCCTTTTAATATTAATGAAAGTTATTTCTATCAGAATTTAATCTGATAAAAAATAATTCAATGGCTATGTTACATATGAATTTCCTTTACAGGGAATTAAATATCATTTGGATTATTTAAATTATAAATTTAATGACCCAATTAATGGGACCATTGAGGCGCCTCCTGCTGCAATCCCAAAAGAAACTTCGTTCTTTTATGCAGACTATTCCAAAGATGTTCAAGTTAACCGATAAAACTCTTCAGGGGGTAGACATAAAAACTGCAGTCCAATGGTCCCTGGAACTCGTTGAAATGCGTTTTTAAAAGCAGCAACAGCAGCAGCCAGAGAAATCACTATACTGAGAATGTTTGGTTTTTATCGTCTCCTTCGTCACCTCAATATTTGTGGTTGCTTCTTTTTAATTTTTTCTTCTTTGCCTTTAAACAGAGGCCAAGAACTCGTCGCTCTCTTCGTCAAGGTGGTCCTTACTCAGCCAAGTCATCAAGCTCGTAAATTCTCTTGAAGGTATATCACAGAGATGCTCGTGATCAAGTATAGTAGCATAGATTTCTTCAATTGAATTCATTGCAACGTTGACTCCATCATGTATCCAACAACACTGTCTTCCGGGTCAGAGCTATCTCTTTAGATATTCGTGCATACATATATTTACAGGACGAGCGTTGGTATTTATGAAGCCCCGAAAAAGTGCGACGGGGTCTCTCTGGCGATTGTAAGCTCGTAAAACGAGGAAAAAAAGAACGTTAATTCGTGGCTTGGGCCCTGTAGCAGCATCAGAGAGGGCCCACGCGACCGTGAGAGCCCATTCCCATGCTTCTCGACCTCGAGAGAGTGCATGCGATCCTGAAGAGCTATAATCGCTTCTCCATATGGTATTGGCAGACGCCAAAAATTCTTTCCCATGCACTTGAAAGTTTTCATTCACTTCCCTCCGTTCTTTCTTTTGCTCTCTGAATCTTCTTCTATTTTTCAATAATAAATTGTGCAATGCTTCTCCACGACCTGCCTTACTATATAGAGAAGAAGCAGAAAAAGCAGATGGAGAAGAAGAGGAAGAAGTGGCAAGAAGACATACTTCCAGACCTTCGTTTCTTGCTGGATTCCTTGGACGAAATCCCTGGGCGCCGTTCACAGTTTATCGACCTGCCTTTGATTCATGTCTTGCAAATGTCCAATCAAGAGGCTTGATGACGGTGTTATGGTGATGATGATGATGATGATGATGGTGATAATGATGAACACAACGACGTGTCAACCTGTCCATTGGTTTTGATGCCTATCATGAAATCTCTTGCTTTCTTTATCTCTTTGCTTTGTGTTTCTGATCTTTCACGTGATAGACTCAGACTCCTGCTGCTGAATCACTTAGACCTAAAAGAGACTACTGTTTTTACAGAGGCCTGGATGTCGTCGAGCAAGAAAGGAAGCAGACTGATGAGCAGCCGACGTCGTTTACTCAGCGGAAGAGAAGGAAGAGATATATTTAAACATATAGAAATGATGTAAGAATGAATATGCTTACTACATACACGTGGTGGTGATAGGTATAGACGTACCGTCATAAGTGAGTCTACAGAGCCTGGCGAACATCCTCTTGTGTCACTGAACCAGGAATCACCTCTCTGCACCTGGTCCCTCGTCACTCTAAAAGAAAAAAACATGTGAGTATGTACATATATAAGTTTCATCAAGTATATGATGGTTTTAAATCATTCTCCTGATTTTTTGTTATTCATTTTAGGTGGAGGTCACGAAAGCTCCATGAATATACATTGTTAGCAGGAAAATTAGTGGGTTTACGATCATCAACGACTTCTTTCTCCCCTTTTGCTCGCGGTTCTTCACCTCCGGGTTTATATGCACTCAATTTTATGGCAAAAATGGACTTGGGTTTTTGGGCAGTCACAAAGTCCCCCCAGATACATAGTTAGCAGAAAAATCAGTTGCTTTACGATCACCGCAATTTTCTGTGACTTGTTTTGAGACTCTGTTGTTCATTGAAAGTTTCAAAACAAGAAGAAGAAGAAGAACCAGGTGACTTTTTAAGAAAAGCACGTACGTTTAATGAGAGGGAATAAAAAGCTTTAGGCAAAATCTGTTGTTAAGCGGTAAAAGGAGATAAGTCAAGAAAAAAGTAAATTTCATTGAAATTTTTAACAAAATTCATTATATCTCGGGAACTATAAGAAATTGAGGAAAATTGCATAGAACCTCTATTA
>JABSMT010003064.1:0-10002 GCA_018902335.1 Eumacrocentrus americanus | reverse complement strand
TAATATTTATTTAAATCTCAGTCCTGGTTCTTTGAATCATTAAACTGTTCAAGTGTTGCTATGAAAAAAGTTGTAATTTTATTTATTTTTTAATTTTTTCATTACATTATTTATTGGTCTATATATGTAAACAAGGCAGTTGCAATTATCCAGTACATTTAATGCACGCAGTAAATACATTTAAGTATTCTGTATATTCAAGTGTAAATACAATAGTGTGCACATACGTTAAGGTATTAAATTCTTCTTTATGTACATCATAAAGTCCGTTTACTGCATTGTATCGTCGCGCCTTCTCTCTCTCAAATGATTAAAGACACACTAAAATAACTAATAAAAACTCCCAAACATATACACACCAGTGAGCATATGAAATATATTTCAAGGTGTTTTTTTTTCGTTGTACTAATCCAACGCACTCAGAGTTTATATCAACAATAAGAAAGAACGTATATGAAACTAATAAAACTCGTCCAACATATCATTGCATAAATTTCAATGAAAATTCCCTCGTGCAACCATGTGATTGATGATGCTACGTTGTCTGTATTTTTCGTTCATTAAAATACAAAGTAGTCATTAACATTCTTAGGTCACGATTTCGGGTTAAAGGAGCATGACACTAGCACAAGTATATATATATGAGTCCAATGTATGTCTGATGGATGCATATATTCAGAAGGCCCCAAGGTCTCACATACAGCCAAAAGACATTTCATTTCCCTTCTGTTTGGCCCACAAGAGACACTCTGTGCTTCTCAACAAAGTGTACATATATGTATGGCCTCGTGTGGATCCAGCGAGAGCTATATCCTAGATAGAGACTGAATGGGGAAAGAGATATAGAGTCTCGTGCAATCAGAATGTGAAAGTTCGGTCGTAACGCGGCCAGCTGTGAGTTGACTCTGGCTTATATGTGCTTGATCTCAAGTGTATATGCAGACAATAAACATCTACATCAGCACCACCACTAGAACTACTCGCCAGTCATTGTGGTCCGGCATTTAAAAAGGTCCCAATTGTGACAACGGCGACGATTTTACAAAGAAAAGAGAGGAGTCATCATCATCATCATCGATTACATCAAAATAATCTATCGTCACTGCATCATCATGAGGAACGAACTCACCTGACTTCATGGCTGGGTCGATCTCCCTGTAGTCTAGGTGTTTCAGTCCCTTCTCTCCGCCGGAGATCCGGAATGTCGCTCCAGAAAAACGACCTTATCGAGTACCTCTGCAACGCCAACACACTGGCACTCAGACTAAGGTGTCTGCTCATTTGCCTGCATCTATAGACATATAATATATACATAAGTGAATCTCTGTTCATGTGGCAAACATCACCAACAACACCATCCTCCGAACTGGTTCGTGCACAGCGTAAGGCATAAGGCAGGTGGCTTCTCTACGACTGTATAACGGCTGTTGGCTATTTGCATCGTCGTTCTCTCTCTTTCTTGCAGTCTGTGTTCACTCTGCTACGCCGCCAAGTAATTACTACCCCCTGAACGTCACGATATCAGGCAGTTATGCGAGAAACTCCTGGCCAAGATAGATGCCTGATGGATCTAAGCTCTCTCTCTCTCTTGCTGCATTTGGCTTCTGCAGAAAATACACTCGACTGATGATGAGAGCTTAGCTGCTGCTGCTGCTGCTGCTGCTGCAATATGTCTGCAAGAAAAAAAATATATACAAAACTTGGATATTAATAAGCCGTTGCGTGCCTCTCTTTTCTCCTCTGCATACATATATACCTTCTTCCTCTCGACCTTAATGTTACCTACTCGACTCTTCTTGTTAACGTATGTAGCAAAGAGCGCGTGTATATAGTTGGATAGAGCGTGCAGCATGCCAGGGCCTTGCCGTCTTCTTCGTTCTCTCGCGCGCTCGGGTACCTTCGGGGCCCCATAAGTCCCCTCCCCACCACCCTCTCGCGCGCCTTCGCCTCGAGCAGACACCGTGGGAATGTTAGGCGGACCCGCGCTGGGCCCTCTTCTGGACGCGTGTAACCTTGTAACCTCCTCCGACCTCTCCCCCGATTCGATTCTCTTTTTATCGCTCCACTCGCTTCTGCTCCTTATTCTTCTTCTTCTTTGGCTGATGCTTCCCCCCAATTCTGCACTTTGCTAAACATCCAGTGGAGCATCAAGGAGAGCCATCCTACTGATGCTTCGTCAAATTCACGAGAATGAGGATGATAACGAGTGGATCTATACAATGATGGTAGTCTCCAGAATGAATCAAGAGCAAATGCTTTAAAGGTTTGGTACACGTCCATCTGTGTGTGTATATAAAGTCAGGCATCATGCCGCTTGTAGCCTTCTTTCCGGCTGAATTATCATAATGACTCGGAACGGAAGCATCGCCTGGGGCTGCGATCAACGCCGTCTTCCAGATCACACATATACGTCGCGTTCGAGGAGCTTATATCCTCATCGAGTGATACTCTTATATCCTATGTCGTGTTCTCTTTTGAGCAGCTTATATAGGTAGATAGATGCCATATCTCTATAGCATGTCATCTCGTGTCTCTGTCTTTATATAGCCACCAGCGGTAATTACTAGTGATGAATTAATAGCAGTTATTTCATAGCATCAAAAGACTGGTTCTGATGCGAACGTGCGTTGTGTCGTCGTGGAATATTTCTCCAGGTGAATTTAAATCGTAATATGTATGCCCTGTTCACTATATACTTCCCTCTTGGTTTCTTCTATCTACGAGGTTCACACTTTCCTGTTTGTCTTCAAGTCATGTGTATAGCTGCAGTTATTACCTTTGCAATGCAAACAGTTTGAACTGAACACTTCTCCTTTTTGATTTCATGATGATGCATGAACGCAAGTGGTTTTTAGCAGTAAATGTACATACGGGAAGTCGCAATCCTGACTTTTATTAGGAAAAGAAAAAAAAGAGGAATAGAGAGGAATACCCAGGAGTATTTAGCACGATGAAATTTATCGGGCAATAAAAGTTAGCCTCGACGAAATTTTATGTCTCGCAATACTTGTGATGGCGCGTCGAAACTGGTTTGTCCAAAACATCAGCTGAGGCAACTAATTCAATACTGTATACAAGAATTTTCCTTTTCCAAATCTTGTAAACCCTCAGGAATTTTTACACCTCACACACGACAATCGTCTAATATGATGATGACCAATATAATCAGTTGAATGACGAGAGAGACTCTGATAATGTCGATGAACTGATGATTTGATCCTCGTGAAGATAATCTCTCGCTCTTTCATGTTCCTTCTTCATTCTCCCTTTTTTCTGTCTGCTCTTGCTGCCCAGCATCAGACCCATAGGCCTCTATAGCCCTCGTGTATGACCACACGCGTCGCGAGCTCTTCGTGAACCAAGTCCAAGGTATAGAGACTCTACCAGAGAGAGGTGACTCAGCTGAGACTTGGAAGAGGGTCCTTCTAACGTCGTAGATGCCTCGCTTTGTCCACTTCATTACGTCACTTATATATATGTATTTTATTCTAAAGAATTTGAACGTGACCAGTCCAAACATTCCTCAAGGTCATGACATCACAAGGCAAATAATAACTTGTCGATATAAACACACATTTAGAGGTTTTAACCCAGATAAAACTGTAATATAGCTTAACAAGTGATATCTGCATTCGATCCCATTCCACTCTCTACATGATTTGCGAGGCAAGATGAAGCATGCAGAGGTCGTGCGCTCGATTCTAACCCAATGACCCGATGAACATGTGGGTCACTGGCATAGGAGAAATTGTAGGTGGACGACCGGATTAGGATCTGCCTCTTTAATGATACTTCCTGCCATACATTTCACTTGGAAATACCAAGCAGTAATATACTACCTATTTCAGTCAAACCCAACACTATATACGTATACAGTATGTATCCGAAAATCTCTATTAATTATCACGACAAATCACATCAGCATAAGAGTTTGAGACACTGGTCAAGCCACCTTCGCCCACAGTTTCGTGTTTTACTTGCGGTCTCGTACGTCACGGCATATTAATGAATTTCGTCTTAATAAAAGCGCGAGTCGGTTGGACGAAGAGCAGGATTAGCATTTCAAATGATGTAAACGCTGCGGGTGAGCGTGCGAGAGTCTCTCGTCCCAATCCTTTTGCCACATCGTTTTGTGGCATAAACTGTATATCCTATCGATCATTATTATTTTGCAGTAATGCTTTTTAGTTTTGTGCAAGCGCACATTTGTATAGAACTTTAAATCAAATCTGTCATAATGCATTGCAAATGGCTGTGATAAATACTGCTTCACCTGATATAAACAACCACAGCCTCTGTAAAATATATTGCCTGTTATATCTCAGCTGGATATCATCAACATTGCATTGAATTGCTGCACGTGGTGAACTACAAAATTCTCAAAGTTACTCAAAAGGTAGCTGAGATCAGATATATATATTTGCTCGATTCTATGCAGAAGAGCATAAGTAAAAGGGTTCCATTTGCTCAGTGCTATACATATTTAGTTCTCTGAGCTCGCCTGGCTATAGGTATCATCGTAGTCGAGCTAACGGTACTGGATCTGCATACCAACTGAGTCTGCTGTATGCTCAAAGGCTGAACTGATGAAAGATTTAAAAAAACATGAAACCTTTTCACCTGAAATTCATCAACTAGTTCTTGGATAGAAGAGCAACATTGTCATGACCAACAGTTGATCGTCTTCTTTATTCTATCATCTCTTTCACCTCTTCCATTAAAATCAAGAAAATTTCGACTCGACTGACGTGCCTACTCCAAACGACAAGATACAAGGAAGAAGAATGATGCATCCACCTCTAGCAACATGAGGGAAAAGGCGAATCGAGCTGACTTGCGCGTCCACCCGTCCATCAGCGCGTTCGTTAACTGCGAAACGTATCTACGGTGGAATCCCAGAGAGGCTGAGTCTGCTCACAGCAGGATGCCTACTCCGCCGTCTCAGACGTGCAATACCTTTCTCGCGGCTCTCACCTTCCCTCGCGGAATCCTCTGTCCATAAAGCCAGCGGTGTTTGTATATATATACAGTTAAATCAACTGGAATTACGTGATCATATCCATCGGATGACAATGATCATAATACCAATTCGCTTTGATTAATCTTATCATCAAAAGTCAATGCTAAAAATGAGAAACAAAAATTAATAAAAATATGTTTTTTTTTCTGTTCCAGCGGTACAAAGAGGACGAGTGCCGCCATCTCAGCCATCATTACCTGGTCTACCAGGTCAATTTGGTCTGTCGAATGGCGATGCAGTGGCCTGTGCAAGTCTAAACGGTCACTCGTATCTCTCCTCCTACATCAGTCTGCTGCTTCGAGCAGAGCCTTATCCAACGTCGCGATACGGCCAGTGTATGCAGCCCAACAACATAATGGGCATCGACAACATATGCGAGCTTGCCGCGAGGCTGCTCTTCTCCGCCGTCGAATGGGCGAGAAACATACCGTTCTTCCCCGATCTCCAAGTCACGGACCAGGTGGCACTCCTGAGGTTAGTTTGGAGTGAGCTCTTCGTGCTGAACGCGAGCCAGTGCTCCATGCCACTTCATGTAGCACCTCTACTCGCTGCCGCGGGTCTTCATGCATCTCCCATGGCCGCTGATCGGGTCGTCGCCTTCATGGATCACATCAGGATCTTCCAAGAGCAGGTGGAGAAGCTCAAAGCGCTTCACGTCGACTCGGCAGAGTACAGTTGTCTCAAGGCGATCGTCCTCTTCACAACTGGTGAGTTATGATGATGATGATGATGATTCTTCAATTTTGCGTACGGATTATTATTCTAAAATAGAAAAAAATTCGAAAGGCAATATCAAACAGTTTAGAGTGTGGATTGAAGATAATACTTTGAAGATACAGTCACAGACAATCTGTATATAATATTCAGTTTCCATTGTCTCTCCACATCCAGATCTGCTTCATTCACCTCGCATTATACAGAGTATACACTTAACACTAGGCAAACAAACAATTTACAGGGTTTGACGTTATATCGGACTAAGCAGAGCAGACTTGGCCAGCCAGATTACATGCACACTCACGTCGCTCAAGTGACGCTGCGGAGGTAGAGAACCATACGATTCTCCTGCGAATCCTCATGGTCGCGAGTATGTATGCATGTTGCCTATGGAAATGTTGAACAGACCGACATGGCAACACAATGTACGATTCGGTCCCCGCGTGTTAGATGCCCGTCGTAGACAATGCTCTCACCCTCTATCTATCCATCCATCTATCCATCTCCCTCGCACTACGCCCGATGACAGTCGTGTCCTGTCCAAGCGCGGCTTTCTCCAAGCATTCGAGAACTATCTCCGCTGGCCGATCTGCTCCCTACCCTCGATGCAGCACCACTAGCTGCCACGCCAGCTAAACGGACACCCCCTGACTGTTCAACCCGTCACGTACTGACTTTGGTTGTCAAAAAATTTTTTTTTAATATTGCAAGAATGATTTTCTAATGAAAATTGATCAATTCAATGCATTCCCTTTTAGCTAATGTTTTGCAATATAAATAAGTAATAGAGTTATTCAAAAGTTGGCTTAAAGCAAAACAAATAGCCGTGAACACAACGATACAATGCAAAACATTCTCATGATAGATCTGTCGACTGGTATATAAGCCTATGCAAAACCATTAATCTTGTCCGCGTTCCCATTTTCGTGCTTGCTCCTACCGACTTGTCCGGGTGTCTCTTCCGCCCCGGCAACGAGCCAAGAGTCTCGACAATTTGATTTCTCGACTTATCGAGAGCTCAACAACGAGCCACGACTTACAGTACAGAGATCTAGCACGTATAGGCTACACTCGACATCAGCAGGAGCACCACCACCACACATACTGTAACCTTCTGATCCAATTGCATTCACTCGCCGCTGCAGTGTGGCTTTCTCCGCTTAGGCAGCAGAGAACATTATTGCTGTGCACATGCCTCTGCATACTCAGTGGTAGTGAAACGTTTAAGGATATTTACATATGCCGCAGTACATTTAATACAGAAGATATATCTATTTAATGAATCATTTGCTTGATGGTAATGATGACAATTGTAAATTGAAGTCTCATGACCATTGGTCAATGATGTTTCTGGCTAGATGTTGAAAGACTTTGATGATGCGAGACTTCGATCCAAGAAATATATATGACAGTCCTCCTGATTTCCTCTGTGCTTCATTGTCCTCGAGCATATATCAATAGTCAAACTTCAAAAGAGTAAATATAATGTCCAGTCACGCAATCCACGACTCCACGTTTTACCTCGACACACGACGTGTTTCCAAGGGAATCGTCACTCAATGACTCAGTGAATTTCATCGAGGTCCGTTACCACCAATGCCATGTGCTCGCCCAGTCGTTTCTTCTGTATTCCTTGGAATTAGACATTAATTCTGTTGTTAAGCGGTGAATGGAGGTAAGTCGATAAAAAAGTAAATTTAATTGAAATTTTTCACAAAATTTATTGTAACTCGGAAACTATGAGAAATAGAGCAAAATTACAAGGAACCTTTATTATAGAGAATTCAATTTTCTAAAAAAAAGGTTATATGCAATTTTTTCGTGACTCGTGTAGATTGCGAGATATCTCGAAGAATCTGGATAAACAATTTTGTTGAGAAAAAAAATTTGTTGAAAACAAAATTGATTACAGCTCGAGAACTATGCGAGATATGACAAAAACGCATGAGAACCTTTTTATAGAGAATTTAATTTCTGATAAAAATGATCTCTTGTAATTTTATCGTATCTCGCAAAATTTTTGAGATATTCGGAAAAAATGTAAATTTCATGACAGAATTTAATCATCTCTGTAAAAGGACAATTAACATGTTTTATAAGTCTCAAATTATTTTTTAAAATCATTTATATAAACCAGAAGGAATCATACTTAACAATCCAACACATCTGGCACCTATATATGTCCAGCTATATTCAATTTTAAAGTTACCTCTTCAATCATCCAGCCTTCAGAGCATGCGAAGAAAAGCTGAAATAGCATCAGGCGTGTCTGCATCTGGACCTGGATGAAATGCAATGTAGGAGAGACCAGGTTTTACAACCGAAAAAAAAGGACACACTGTGTGTTGAGCATATATAGAGAGCGATCACTGACACAAACGAGGCAACAGGGCAGGGGGATTTGTGGTAATAGTGGTGGTAGACTCGCGGTAGAAATGCGCGTCCACGCCACTGGTATGGAGCAACGAGGGTGGTAGTCCGTGACAGGACGGAGGGACCCGTCGGCGGGGCTTGGTTATCTGCAAACCCGACTCTCTTTCTCTTTCTCTCTCGACCAATCTCTCTCTCTTTCACGCTAGCATCGGTCGTGTCGCACAACCCCTCGGTGGCATTTGCGGCTAGCTAACTCTCTATCTCGCATTGTTAGCCGAGCTGCGGGGGGTCGGGGTCGCGACCACCCTCTCCACGATCCCGTTTTTTTTTCTTCTAGTCTCGTTTTATTATTATTCACTCTACTTTAATCCACGAGGTGGAACCTCATCTTGGTCGAGTGCACCTATACATGCGATTCCTGCGCTTTCAACCGTTTGACATTTGCTGGGACTTGTCTGGGTCACTGATGATGATGATGATGGAGATGTCCAAAAGGGTAAAGGGGAAAAAATAGAGAATGATGATGTTGGCCAAATGGACAATGGATTTATATCGTTTGGGATGAGCTTAACATATCTTTTTTTTGCTTTGTTTAAAGCAGATTTGAGTCTGGCTCTTGAAGGAAGGAAGGAAGGGTTGGAGAGAGCGCGCATCGACGAAACTATTTTGCGACGGGATGCAAATCGCGACGTTAATTGGGGAAGGGAGGAGATGCTCGTAAATTTGTGACGCGTTTGCTTCTCATTTGACGCACATATAAATTACTTGTGTGTCCTTCGCTTCTTCCTGCCCTTGGAATTTGCTCTCTTCACCCTCTCATGTATATTATTCGTTTAGCGCGAATAGAGCACAAATCGAGATCATTAGTCCCTCTTCACTGTCTTCCAGTGCAAAGAGGTTTAAAAATTCTTATTCGTGTCTTTAAATAGTTTCTGGCATTTTTCTTCCCTCTTATCAATCGAAATCAATCTTTTTTATTAAATTAAAATTATTTAAATTGTTTTTTTTTTATAATCAAAGAAAGGCAAAGTATCTATCCGATTTGGGGCTTGAATTGGCTCCAAAGTGAAAGACGAAAAATATTCACAATTCGATACGCTCTGCATCGTCACATGTGACTCGTCGGCATTCCTGGGGACGAATAATTCACGACGGCTGGGACGTTCGCCGAAGGCAGAGAGCACATCAGCAGGAGGAAGGTTATACACCCAGGATCGGCGATTTCTCTCACTCGTCGCGTGTATATAACTCTTGGGATACAGACGAGAGTGTGCGTGACAGATTCGTTTTATTTTACTTTCCCCGCGCGTTTTATGCTGGCGACGATGATGACTGGGACAAGAAGCACGAGGCGAGAGAGGGTGCCTAGATCTCGGCTTCTATGGTGCATATATGTATATATATACGTATATATACATGAGGGGGAGAATGTTCGCGCCATGCAGCTGTGGGCGGAATTGCTGAGATTGAACTATCGACTTACGAGATTGGTCGAGATACTCGCGGGACGAGCTGTGTATATACCAACGAGTGAGTACGGAGTTTGCGATCGCGCGCACACACATTGTGTTATCTCACTCAGCATCTTATTCTTCGACTTCTTTATCAATGCTTCGAGGGGTCGAGGGTCCTCCATTGTTGTCATCGTGTTTTTAAACGGGACACTATCTTCAAAATGAATCCTGTGGGATGTTTTGCGGCTCGTAAAAATTTCAAAACACAGATATAAGCAACAAAAATGTAGCCGTAAGAGGGACGGCGGCGGTCTCAATATGTACAAGAAAATTTGAATCAAGGAAAATGTCTAGGACCGGGTAGCTTAATGGTAGAGCACTCGGCGCGACACTGAGGAGATCCGGGTTCAATCCCCGGTCCGAGACTATTCATTTTTT
>JABSMT010003053.1:0-10008 GCA_018902335.1 Eumacrocentrus americanus | reverse complement strand
TAATCACACCTAATGGAGGAAAAATGCTTATACGTATAAAATATTGTAACTTTGTGATTTGTATAAGAAAGTCGTAGCTAACAGATAATTATACAAAATTAATATATAATTAAAAAAAAAACATTTTACAAAGCAAACATTCAACAATTACTCATTCGGCCGTTTTCGTGATTGCCGAAACGACAAAAAAACGACCAATGACAATCACGCAGTAGTGGGGATAATTATCGTGGAAGAAACCCCCCACTTCTCAGCCTAAACCATCCGGCTGTCGGTTTCCCGCCCTTTTCATGTAGCGTCCATTTTCGGCCGTCCGCTGGCGTTAGTAGTCGGGCTTGGTGCGTCCTCTGCATTGAGCGCGCGCGATACTGTCTGAGAATAATTTTCGTACTCGAAAAATTCCCAATCGATAGTCCAGAAAACGAGGGGATTCTTTAACTACAATAAAAGCTTGGGAGTCAATAAAAAGAGAGGTTAGAATGAGCTGTGACGACACCGCGAGCTCCAGAAATTCTCAAGAGAACAAATAATGCCCGTAGAATTATCGCTTGGTGTAAACACGTCTCTCTTTCTCCCTCTCGCTTGCGTGGATGACGCTGCGCAACAGGGCCTGCGCAGCATTTGAACGCAGCCTGCAGTTCGATCGGCCATTTTAGGTCTCTGCGCTGAGCTCTTACACAACGCCCTCACACGTATAAACGAGGTAAGCGGATATTTCTCCAACGTTTTGGGGGCCCAAGGCTTTCGTGGCGCCGCACGTTCTTTACTTACGACTTTCCAGAGCCAATACGATTCATCACGAAGCGATCACGGACGAACTAATCCAGGGGTTTTCGTCGAAAAACAATAAGGAACGTGGGAGTAACCTCGTTGCAAGCGTGGAAACAGTGGTGGTGAGTAGCCAAAAGGCATTTTCACGAAAACGAAACAGCACGACTCCCTCTCGTTGTCTGCGTCCGCCGTCCATATTGATGACAGCGCCGACAGTGATAATTTTGTGAAATTTTTGTCCGTTAATGCCCCCTGTCTCCTGGAATGGAAAGCACCCTCGACGTTGGTGTTTCTCAAAAGCTCCACCGACAGAATGCGCGAGCCTTGAATACTCCGGGAGACAGGGCACAAGGCTCTTCAGCTTCCTGGAGGCCTGGGCCTCGTTTGGCCCCGTTGGGCCAAGCTCGGGTCCACGCGTCTCGTCACGCACGCCTACGAGCTACGTCCAGGTCCTTCCTCGGTCCCCAGCACCATGGCGTCTTTGCTGCGAATCTGAATCTATGTCTCCCAATGTTACTTTCCTCAATGTATCCATCCGCTAATGATAAATTACCCCAATTTTGCAATATGTCTTTTTTCTACTGGCTTATTGATTTTTTCTCACAGTGATGTGGCATTAATGTTGCACACAGTCATCCCCAAAAGTAGACCGATTCAAATTACGATATGTCGTAGCAAATATTGTAATTTTTTCATGCTAATCATTTTTTACTATTCCCATTTTCAGCCACCGTGAGGCATAATTGATGGTGTCACAATGTCGACAAACGTAGCGACGATTAAGCTAGAGGAGGGTCAAGAGTCTGTCACGGAGATTCAGACGTATCTCGAGACATTCAATAAAGAAATTGAGGGAGGACAAGGGGAACAATTGCAACATGTTCAACGTTAGTTTCCTTTTATTAATTTGTACTTTGTGAATTATATAAATTTAAACTTTAATAATCCATGTAAATAAAATATTTAATTTTTTTGTACACAAACAGTACAACAAGTTGAAGGCCTCTCTGGTGGCGAGGAAGGTGGCACCTATTTCGTGGATCAGAGTGGTCAGTACTACTATCAGGCAAACAGTGACGAGGCACCAGTGATGACACAGGTGCAGATCCAGGAAGTGGAGGAAGGTGATCAGAACGAGAGTGAAGTTGCTCAGGAGGAGTATCACGAGGTCGAGGAGTTGGAGAGCGTTGAGGCAGAAGATGGCGATTGCCAGGCGTCCAACAGCGGGAACAATGTTGTCCTCAACTCAGGGGATGCCTATCAAACTGTGACGATAGTTCCATCAGACACAAATCCAGGGGAAGTGAGCTACGTTCTGATTGTCCAGCAACCTGACGGCGAGGACAAGGATCGATCTGAGGGTGTAGAGGAAGAAGGCGAGGAACAGGATCTCACAGTCTACGATTTCGAGGACAACGAGGACAATGATGCTGGAACTGAGTACGAAGCTGACGACGACAAGACCAAGATCATCAAGTACCTCCCCAAGAAATCCCAAACAGTCACACAAGCTCACATGTGCAACTACTGCAATTACACGAGTCCAAAGCGTTATCTACTGTCACGACACATGAAGTCACACTCCGAGGAGCGACCACACAAGTGCAGCGTTTGCGAACGGGGTTTCAAGACCCTGGCGTCACTTCAGAACCACGTGAACACTCACACAGGGACAAAGCCACATCATTGCAAGTTCTGCGATAGTGCATTTACGACTTCGGGTAAGTTTCAGAGTCTTGAGAATTTTCCTTTCACAATAATAGTGCATTCTAAGTCACGTTTGATGGATTGTAATTATTGCTTTCCCTCAGGCGAACTTGTGAGACACGTACGATACCGACATACCCACGAAAAGCCACACAAATGTCACGAGTGTGATTATGCATCGGTGGAATTGTCGAAACTTAAACGACACATAAGATGCCACACTGGCGAGCGTCCTTATCAGTGTCCCCACTGTACCTACGCCAGCCCAGATACATTTAAATTGAAACGTCACTTGCGCATTCACACAGGTGAAAAACCGTATGAGTGTGACATTTGCCAAGCGAGATTCACCCAGTCAAACAGTTTGAAGGCACACAAACTCGTCCACAATGGTAAGTTAATCAAAAACAAAATTTACATAGTTCCATCTGTCTTTTGTAATTTGCTTATCTAATTTATTCCGCTGATTCCAGTGGGAGATAAGCCAGTGTTTCAGTGTGAGCTCTGTCCAACGACTTGTGGACGAAAGACAGACCTGAGGATTCACGTACAGAAGCTTCATACATCTGACAAGCCACTGAAATGTAAACGCTGTGGTAAGACATTCCCCGATAGATACAGCTACAAGCTCCACAGCAAAACACATGAGGGTGAAAAATGTTACAAATGTGATTTGTGTCCCTATGCCTCAATATCCGCTCGTCACTTGGAGAGTCACATGCTCATTCACACAGATCAGAAGCCATATCAGTGCGATCACTGTTATCAATCGTTCAGACAGAAGCAATTGTTGAAGAGACACTGCAATCTCTATCACAATCCGACTTATGTTCCACCACCGCCACAGGAGAAGACACACCAGTGTCCTGAGTGCGAGAGGGCCTTCAGGCATAAGGGGAATCTCATCAGGCACATGGCTGTACATGATCCCGAGTCCTCGTTACAGGAGAAGCAACAGGCTCTAAAGATTGGAAGGCAAAAGAAGATTCAAATCATAGATGGTCAGAGGGTTGAAGTAATGACTGGTAAGTTTGATTTTTAGATCCATTGATACTTTGATAAGAATGATTTGCTCTGCTCTGGATGCTTACGATATGATCTAGGTCATTGACTAATCTCCGTGCATTATCGTTATGTGGTGGCAGGTGACTTAGCTTCTAAACTTAAAGGTTACGATGAAGAAGAGGAGGAAGATGAGGACGACATGATGGCTGTCGAGGGAAGTGATGGCCAGCAGTACGTTGTCCTAGAAGTTATTCAGTTGGCTGATAATCAGGGAACTGATCAGGTAAAAAAAATCTTACTTCTTAATTCAATAAAGAAACTTTATTATCGACGGAATGAGAATTTTAACATGAAATGGATGGCGTGGTGAAAACACACCAAACTGTTTAGCAAATTAGAATAGATTAGTAGAAGAATTTCTTAATTTTTTCATTTTTTTCTTTGTTAGATGGCTGTTGTGGCAAATGAAGACGGCGATTTGATGATGCAAGATCCTTTGAGTCAGGGAGGTACCATTGTCACGGGATCTGCGGAGACCAACGAGGAGTGTGAAGAAGAGGAGGAAGAAGAAGAGGAAGATGTGGAACTTGCTCAGTTCAAAAACACGATATCAGTCCGCAAGACGGGCGGTCAGAAGCAACAGGGTGATTCTAAATTGCGCAAAGAAATGGAAAATTGTTTTGGTTTTGACGAAGTGAGTCTTTAATTTTTTTTCTTTCTTAATTATTGTATTTGTCTGTCAAGTTTAGAAAATATTCCTGAAATTTTGTTAAAGGAGGAGGAAGAAGATGACGAAGAAGCACCCACAGAGATGCGGCTTTTAGAGACAATTTCGTAATGACGAGCAGCTAATTGATGCCGTTAATGTACCTACTTAAATAGTTAAAATCTTTGTTTTCTTTTTCGTGCTGAAATAGTGGGGACAATGTGAATTGGAAAGCACACACGCACCCGTGGAACAGGTATTGCTGAGACTTTGGACGATGCAGTGTAAATTAGGTACATATAATTAATTTATACGCCTTAAGATTAGCCACAGACATACGTCACTTGAATAGATTTAAAATGGGGAGGAAAATGGAAGAAGAAAGAGAAGTACATTGTCTTGTGTTTATTGATCATAACTCATTGTCATTATACAGGTTCACATTTGCTTGACGAAATTATTGGGATCAAGTTTGTCTGTTAGAAATTAGAATCCCCGATGTAGAGTGATCAAGGTATAACAGTCGGGGTGACGAATTAAAGCGTAACTGTATTGATCCATTTTATCACAGCAGGCGATGTGAGGCTGCCATGTACATAAAAATATTTCTTGAATATTCAGTATGCGATAAGTGTAGGTTATCGAGTAATTTAGAATAATTCTCGCGTGTGAACTGGTGAATTCTCTCCCAGGAGATGATTTAGATTCCTTTCCTGTGAGACTGAATTCCCCAATTAATTTCAGAAAAGAAAAGGGAGAAATAAAATTGAAAAGAAAAAAAAACATATATTGTGTGATAGATGTGACCAAGGTTCATCTAGAATGAATTTCGTTATCTCAGTAACACTTTTACGCCGATACTTTTAATTTCCTTTACACAAAATGTGCATCAATACTATATATATTGTCACCAAAACATTAAATAATTGAATATTGAATCCGACAAGCGATTTAGTTATCTGAACGACACTAATGCTTGACTCAATCAATTACAAACACAATAATAATAGTAATTTTTATTTAAGCAGAACGATACATTTATTTTCATTGTTTTAGCGTCATTTTATTTGGAGAGTGGAACGAAACGAACATTAACATTTGTTGAATATTCGAGCATAATTGATGACGTCAAGTAAAAATATTTTTTGCTCTCGAGTAATCGTACATAGAAATGGAGAAATTATAAATATATAAATAGTATATATAAGTATAAATGTAGGTGTACTTGTATAAGCACTAAGTAAAGTTACATCGTATTACAACTAGGGCAATGTTAATTTCCATCGAGTTCTCTTTCGCTCATTGCCTTTTGTTGGTCAACTTATAGATAAGAAAGCAAAAAATGCGAGACGGAAGGAAAATAAATGGTTTAAGATTAAACAATAATACAGGAAAAAGAGGGAACCTTCGAATTGAGTCACGCAAATTAATAGTATACAAATTAATTCAGGAATGCAAAAGAATAAAAAGAAAGAATAAGCGAGAAATAAATAAAAATCACCTATGTACAATTTTTTTACACAAACTCTATTGTACAATTGTAATCTAGTAATTCAGCGATACTGTTAATACGCGCTGTATTGTCAACTATAATTAATAATGATGGGGAAAAAATGAACAGAGAAGAAAATGATTAAAAAAAAAATCGAATCTTGTGCACTTTCTTACGATTATTCCAAAGAACAAAAAAAAACAGTGTAGCGATTTTTTCTCAGTAAAATAAACATTAATTAATCAATTAAAACATAGAACAAAGCGTCAAATAAAAAAGAAAGCCAAGTTTATATAAAAAAAAAAACATTATTTAATAGGCGTAACACATAGGCAAGAATGAAAATTGCATGTCGTAGAGTGTGGAGAAGGACAAACATTGCCTTTTCCCATCAGCTTCTACTTTCGCCCCTCGGGTTTATTAGTGCCGTGAGAAGGGGAAGCTCTCGGCCGCACCCAGGTGGAGGTTCCGTTGTGGTCGTCAACCCCGTTAAGCATCACATCGACTAGATATTTATAGAAGACTGTCACGACATAGAGATGAAATTTGGGAGTGTCCCAAGTGCGATCGTGTAACAACTAATGAATTGCATTATGTACATGGGCAAAGAGCAAAAGAGAAGAAAGGACGATATGAAAAAAGAGAAAATGAGTTGCGCTGAAAAGCGCGAGTACTCTTTCGACGAGCAAACAATTCTCTCATGTCTGCCTTTTCCCATTGAGCTGGAGGCAAGGGTCCAGGCCACTTCTACAGGGACAAATGGACGTGACACGGTGTACACGAGGTGGCCCACGCGAGAGACCGGCTCGCGTTTGCCTCCCACGGATCTTCTTCCGCAAACGGGAACGGGCGAGAGTAGAGCGACCGGGAAAAGGAGAAGATGAGAATAAGAACGTCAGCGGCTGTGTGGTACCTGTGAAAGGCCCCTCGGGCTTTCCCCGGGTAATAAAATCCACCAATGATAACGTCCATTATGCAGTTTATACATTCCGCTCCGAACGATCTTGGGGTCAAAGTCGACGGACGGATATAGCCATGGGCATGTCAAGTGTCCTCATTGATCATTTCCAGCGTTAGAGCCAATAAAATGCCCAATGAATCTGTAATTGAGCATTGAAGAATGGAAAAATGATTAATGGATTGGTTGGAGAGCGAATTCGAGGCTTGGAAAAGTGATCGTCATGGAGCAGATTGTTGGACGATGCCTGGGATATACGTCGATTAACCCGGATAACCCTGTGACGGGACCAGCTAGGCCCGGGATATCGTGATAATGCCAACGATAGGACTACGTTGAACAGTCCTACCCAGCGGTGTAGACCGACCCGTTATTGGCCGACAGACACACACCGTTGTGGCACTCACCTCTCCAGACATTGCCCAAGAACAATGATTCACGATTCGCGTTAGACCAACGCGACGCCCTACGATTTCCGCGTTATGCGCGCCTCTCGCGCAACAGGCTTTTATGCGCTCTCTCGTGACTCCCTCCGAGTGTGTGTCCGCATTATCGCCGCGAGCTAGACTCTGTGTCCTGCCTTGCGACACCCTCTTCTCTACATGAGCATGCTTATACCATCCGATCTATTCTCTCTTTAGTTGTACACTCGTGGAATCAAGAGGACAACTCCTCGTGGCGTCAACTCAATCATGTTCACCTTTCAAAAGACTTTAACATTTAGTCAATCCATCAAAGACGTTTTTATATCATTGCAATGATTTTATCAATCTGTAATTCTGTCTCAAATTAAGAGACTAAATTATATTTTTCGAATTAAGTAATAGAATATTGTTAAGCGGTAAATGGAGATAAGTAAGAAATTATCAAAAATGTTAGACATTTTTATTATTACAAATATCTTGAAAACCTTGAGGGATACGATAAAATGTTATTAGACCTTTTTTGTGGGAAATTAAATTCTCTACAAAAAAGGTCCCTTGCATTTTTGCCGTGTCGCCGATAGTTTTCGAGATACGATCAATTTTTTGAAAGATTTTAATATAACCAGAAAAATTTGAAATTCGGCAAAAAGTTACCCGCGATACCAAGGATAAAAAATTGCAATTTGCGATTTCAATCTCGCTTCGAGTTTAGGCAGGACAAGAAGTATTTAATAGTCACTATTGTTTAATTATATTAAAGACCTGTAATTGAGTAGTGAAGTGATAAAACAAGATAAGTCGAGATAACTTTTTCATAAAAATCTTTAACAAAATTGATTATATCTAGAAAACTATGGGATATACGATAAAAATGCAAAGAAGCTTTTTTGTAGAGAATTTAATTCCCGACAAAAAAGGTTCTATGAGATTTTATCGTATCTCCCAAGGTTTTTGAGATATTCGTAAAAATAAAAGTGTCTAAGAATTTTTCATAATTTTTCAGTTATCTACTGTATTAAAACTCTTACAATTTCTTTCAGTAGATAAAGCGAAAAGTAAACGACTTGGACATCGGAAGTTCACTTGCCGATTTATTTTTCTCACTATACACATTGTAATTAAGCAGCCGTCCAATTTGTGCCCTCCTGACATGGCGCACCCTCGCCAATTTATATTGTTTGACGCCACAAGAAAATTAGTGCTGTAATATCTACATACCGCTATACGTAATAATTGCTCACAAGAGAAAGAGATGATGAGAGACTCGCCTACGTGTTGGACCGCGTGCGCTCATTCCAATTGTAAATGACGCTTCTTGCTCGGCTCTTTACCAGATAGTTAATCTACCCGCTTTCTTCAGCTAGCTAATGAATGAAGACGATGAGATCCTTCACGCGTTTAGTCATGCAGATCAGCAGAGTACACGCGTTGCGGTGGCGGATCAACGCGTTTTTATATCATTGTCTCGCTCATATCAGAATCAGGCGGTGGTGGAACGAGCTGCATGAGCAAGACAGAGACCATCACGCGTGTGTTTCTCTATACAGTCTACCCAGCATTGAGCTTCTCTCTACCTACGTCAGTTATATCCTGGCAGCGACAGACGTCAGGCACGCGATCGCCTCCTTCCTCGATCATTCAACGCTCTCTATTAATTTTCTAATAATTTTACCTCGTCATTATCAGTGCGGTTTTAGTGAACTGGTTTTCATTTGTCTCATTAACTAAATTCATTTAATTTAAAAGTCTTTTAAATGGCCACGAAATCTTTTGATTTTCGCGTATCCAAGGTGCACTTGGTCAGCATAATGCAGGGATAATGATTGTTCCAAGTTTGGAGCGGCGGTGCATAGCCGACAATTTTGCAAATGCATAATTATCTCTAAAGTCTCTTACGTATTATGCTCCAAAAAATGACATAATTGCAAAAGTCACGCGGGCTTGCGAAATAAATTGTGCTGGGCGCAGCTGAATGGCTTTTGGGGGGTTCCTTTGCCTTGTAACAAATACCACTTAATGTAATAGAGGTAAAAGATAGCTATATCGAGAGGAAACGGAGTCGACGATTTTCATGGACATGACGCAACGAGACGCGCATCTCAATGCGCTCGGACTCATTCAGCATCACTGCAGACAATTTCCGAGTGATTTAAAAGAATTACAAGACTCAAGTGTTGCTGGCGAACTCTTTTAAATCATCTTTCACCATGGCTTACGTTCTTTGGCGAGTATTCACCAAGAAATATGCCAAGGTCCGCCTCGGAATCGCAAGTTTACCGGTGAGTTTTCTATTTTATTTTATTATATTCATGTCTGTTTTATTTTTTATTATATTCTTCGGTGAACAAGGGCCCTTGATTAATATAATAATAGAAGTCGGAGATGTCTATCGGACATTTGAATCGCCTCCTGATGCGAGTCATTGGCGATTCTCGATCAGTCGGTCTTGCGCTTGGGGCCTCAGATGCTCCTCCCGCGTGACCGTGAACCCTGTGGCTGGGCCCAAGCACACGCAACGGAGTCTGCTGGGCCCGTCGCTGCGTCATCCTTTTCAGTATGCACCGGCCACGACTTTGCCCACGTTAAAAAAAAAAAAAAAAAAGTCTTCGGTCACAAATTATATTTTTATTGCCACTAAAAACATTCTTTTACCTCAATAAATTTTTTTGTCCGTTGGAAGAGAATCTATAAAATTGTAATGATGTCTCCATGATCGTATGGCCTCCCAGATGGTTGAAAAAGACATATTTTTACTTGTATACAAATGTGAAAATTCTGAAATCGGGTAATCTCTCTGAATACTTGAAAAAGGTTTTTGGATGCGGATTCCAAAAGAATTTCTGAATAATTTTGATTATGTGATGCTTGAATATTAATGTTAATATAGTATAACTAACAGTTTGATGAAAAAAAAGAATAATATAATAGAGAAATGAAATTAATA
>JABSMT010003042.1:0-10013 GCA_018902335.1 Eumacrocentrus americanus | reverse complement strand
AGTGAAGCGGTAAAAGGAGATAAGTTGAGATAACTTTTTCATTGAAATCTTTGACAAAATTGATTATATCTCAAGAACTATGCGAGATACGATAAAAATGCAAAAGACCTTTTTCATAGAGAATTAAATTCCCTAAAAAAAAAGGATCAATAAGATTTTTTCGTATCTCTCAAAGTTTTCGAGATATTTGTAAAAATAAAAGTGTCGAAAATTTTTCATAATTTTTGAGTTATCTTCTTTTAGCGCTTCACTGCTGGATTTTTTATTGAATGAGATTTTTATAGAAGCGACATACTTCGCTTCATTTAAATGTCACTAGTAGAAATGCAGCGTAATTTTGACACTATATTTGCTTGGTAAAATTCACCTTTTAAAACGACTCAGCGCATAGTTTGAATGTCGATATAAATCTATGTATATATTTCAAATTTTATGCCGCAATGGATTGGCATGCTCCCGTTATGTACTTTACAACAGTGATTGAAGAAATCGACGTCGGGGATTGTCGTGTACTATAGAGGGTATGAGACGAGCAAAGCGGCGGATAATGATCCGTCCCGAAGGAGCAAGAAACGGCGAGATAAAAACAGCCGATGGAAATATCACCGGGACGATATCGCAGCGTCGCTCGATTTATCGTCACGACGAGAGGAAGGAAGATGGTAAAGAAGAATAAAAAAAAACCGGAGAGAATTATCGAGAGTTCCTCGCTGCGAGCTTTCGTTGCTGAGAAGAAATTCAACTTCCTATCAGCAAAACCGCACACCCACGACGAAGCTGTTCCATCCGGGATGTTTCACATCTTTCTTTTTATACCTTTTTCAATTTTCTTCCGTTAGTCATCGTATACGTGTCTCCTGATGCCCTGCAGTCTTGATGCGATCCTTTGCTCTGCTATAAATGCAACTGCTCTAATGGTTACTCAGAGAGCTCGCCGTCGTGATCAAGTTTCAACAGTCTGGCATCTCGGTGGTTCACCTTCTCCCTACTGAATTCCAGAGGATCCTCTTCTCTCGTTCGCCGAGGCCCCGCATCACCACCGCACACACCTTGCAGCGTCCAATTGTTGACCATTGTCCAGTTGAAATTCTGAGCAGTCCTAATTCAGAATTTGCATTTCAGTTGCTGCAAGGGAAACGTTATATATAATGCTCACTAATGTAATCAAGTGAAGATATACGTTGTCCGGGTTGACTAATGAATGTTGTTTACCACCAACATGAACAACTGAGATGGAGAGAATCCGCAAAGATTTACTTGTTATATTATTACCACAATTTTTTCAATCCCCAAATTTAATGCCAGCCATCAAAGCTTTCAGCTATTCACACAGCTTTCTTGCTTCATCCGTCGAGTGAAACGCTCTAATATTGATGTCTTCTTTACGTCAGAGTGTATCCCGAGGGGCACTGGAGCCAGGGGTTCCAGCCCTCAAAGTGTATTGGCCGTGGCAGCAGCTTGTTTAAACAGCTTCATACACCCATACGAAAACTCGACGGCCGACGTAGCCTTGGTGAATGCTCGTTGGTGGTCAGATAAAAAATTTCGAATGCTGTCCTGATCTTTCAACCCTCGCATTAGACCCATGTACTTCACCGGGCGTAGGTTGGAGGCATAAAAGTGTCGAATTTTCCCAGGAGATGTGATCCAATACCCTTGTCATGCTGGCGAAGAAGAAGAGAAACTGATAAAAAAATGTTCCAGATCACTTTTACAGTAATACAAACTTACCATTGTAATCAAACTTCATCATCATCATTATTATCACAATAATAATAAGTAAATTTACTTCTTCCTTCCAGGTCCTGGATAATATCATGTAGAAGCAAAAAGACCCAGAAAAGAATGGCTGAGCTGAAGAAAAATGTCCGGAAGCAACGTTGAATCAACGAACTCGAGGAAAATCGTGTTCGAGTGGATCGATTGCAACAGATCGCAGAGAACTCGTTACACGAAGTGCGCAGAGAGCTCAAGGTGGCTCTGACCTCGTCGAAAAGATGAATATGCAGCGTGAAAAAAGTCCCGGAGGCAGACATGACTGCTGGACTTGAGAATAGTGCCAGAGAGGAAGAAAGTAAACGCGAGAAAAATGTCTGCAGTCATACATATACATGTATATACGGACGTAGTCTTGGCGATAGATCGGGTGCGATCAGTGGCCTCATTCCATGTCCACGAAGAGGATTGAGAGTCGCCGGAAGGTCTATTGAGCTGCTGCTTCTACAGACGTTACTCGGCCCCTGTGAATAAATCAGCAGTGCGACGTTCCAAGACAAAGAATTTATAAAGACTGCACATAAAATATACAAGAATAAGAGAAAGAAGATTGCAGGGCTTCGTGATTGGCAACAATAAGAGCAAAAAAGATATCTATATAGCAAAAGGTGAAAGAAGAGACAGACGAAGGCCACATCAGAGAAGCAGGTGCTATCCCTTTGGCTATACTTACGTAAGGTTTCTCTCCGTCTATCTCTCTTTCTCCTCTGATCATCTCCAAAAAAGAACCTCTCGCCAAACGAGAATATCATCTGACCACCGAGTGGGCAGCTGCACGTCTCTTGGACCCAGGTCTGATTCTTGCAACACCGCAACTCACACGCAAACATGAATAATCTAATACCGTTGACTTTGTCTTTCTTTAATGCTACAAAAAGACTTCACTATTGAAACATGTGATTCAAAGCAAAAAAAAGCCCACAGTTCATGAACAGCATCACCAGCCATATTTCATACATCAGACATTATAAAAATTACAGTTATCTATGTACATATCGCGTGATGCATAAAGCCTTGATAACGCCGCAAGGCATCAGTGCACTTTCACGTCTCCTGAGGAAGCTGGTTCAAAGGTATCAAAGACGAGATCATCCAGGTGTTCATGCAAAGATAGAGAAGCCAGGTGTTCTTGTAGCATCAAGCTTGTTATCCATTGTAATTAAGCGTGTCTCGACATGTAACATGTATTATTGTGAGATAATTTGCTAGGTGCTGCAACATCAGGAAACACAGCAGCCCTTCACTCTCTGCACAACAAAGGACAGCATTCATTTGGAGCGCAAAAGGGAAACGCGAAGCTGTTCTGGCATCAAGGTCTTTGTTGCACTGCTCGGATATTGAACGACATAATGAAGCTTCAAAGCCTCACCCTCCAATCGACAACTCAAAGCACTCATAGTTCCCGACGGTTCTACATCGAATTAATAGGAAATTATACAACAGTTGAGGTACTTCCCCATTCAAGCTGTCAATACACAGACAGAGGGTAAGTTGGAATTGTATATACGAATTCAAGCGATCCGGGCCATTGGCCATGAGAAATTGGGTTGAAGCGTGCGCTTTATTTCATCGTTAGCCTTGGAAAATCCTGGATATAATGCTATTATATATAGTGGCACACACGCATTCTCTCCATTGTCTTCTCATCGCTCCATGTCCTGTATGCTCACAAATGCCCAGCAGCATCGATAAGGCACGAGACGCTCTTGGAATTTAATTATTGACTAGTGAACAACAGCTTCGACTTCCAAGCCCCTGTAGTAGTTCCATTGCACGGCAGCAGAGTCCACCGCCACTCCTCCAGTCGATTCCGTGATTTATGGGCTCCAGGCACGTCCTTTGTGACGATTGATATCAGCGTGTCTTCATCCTCCACCTCTGTCTGTCCAACGTCTTCCTATTGCTGCTCATTGTCGACTCGGTGCTGTGCCACAAGCATTGGATTTATCTCAGACTTTTTCAATAAGATACCTTGGACTTCTTTTATTTCGTTTCTTTTTTTAATTTCTCAACTGATCAGGGATTTGTGCTGAGCTGACAGGTACACCTTCAATCCACTTTTTTTTTTAATTTATTATTCGTTTTTATCCTTCTGTTGCCATTTCTATGACTCTGAAATATCCTTATGCTGCTGACATATCCAGCTTTCTATTGTCGTCTCACTTGACCGCAATACTCCATGTCACGGGATCACAATTGGAAATTCACCAGACTTTGACTGTTCATTCTCTCGGTCTCAAGTCTGATCTTTGCAACTGTCTGCATCAGCAGAAGTTGCCCGGACGTTCGTCTTTGAAGCTTTGAGGTGGTTGCACTGTGGTGATATCGAATTTGCATGTTATTCAGCGGCGTGTAGCTTGCTCCAAGATCTTGTGCGACTCTGACAGCAAAGATCCTTCCTTGTTCTCCTTCCTCACAGGAAATAGGCTAATGCTTGATATAGAATATCCGCCACTGATAGAATCCCTAAATTGTAAATTCAATTATGATGACTTATTCAATCTGAACTCCTATCAATCTTTTCATGATTTTATAATTGAATCATGACTATCATTAACACAGTCCTAACTTCATTAATATTCTTGCTGAATATTGAATCATCTTTATTCTCATTTAAATATTTCCAGGGTATTATCGATATCCGATTGGAACGAACAGTGGAAACGAAGAAAGATAAGTTGCTATGGATGTTGGTGAAGAAACATGTTCTACTTCCTGCCAAGCCGGTATATGTCGATTATTCCCACTGGGTGGTTGATCGCATCTTAAGATCCTAAGAAACGTTGATCGTGACGACAAGCTTCCGGTCGTAGGACTTGACGTAGGGAATGGCAGATGATGATATTGCTATGGGGACACACCGCATTGCTCACTCTATGCATTATTCAATCGCTTGTGCGCGAATAAAACCACCAAATAGTTTCGTTCTGGGTGCTGCGCGCGGAAAGTCATAAATACATGATATACTCGTATATGCAACGGGCCGCGTAAATGCTCCTGGTCGATCCGCGTACGAGCATAAAGCTTTTCGTCACGCACGTTTAGACTCTCTGACGACGTGAACGGCTTTTCAAATGTATTTGTTCAATTATTTCTGAGCTTTTATATATCGCAATGAAAAGCTTCTATATTAATAACTTTTAGTCTTTTACGTTGGCAATTAGCTAAAAACAAACGTCATTGAGTAGGTATTCATTAAGGAGTATGAATATTTCTTTTATTTTGTTAGAAATTTGTGAAATAATTTATAAATTTTGCAGTTTCATTAAACGTAATTGTTGACGATAATTATCAAAGTGAATAAATCTTCTTTCAGTCGTTTACATTTGACCTTTATGGTTCTTGAAGAATTAACCGGAGAATGGCATTTACGCGGTAATTGTAATACAAGGGTTTGTAGAGTATTATGATGTCGGAGAATCGCGTGAGACTCATTACACGGCTGCACACTGGAACCTGCGCTGAGGATTACAGGTGGAGTATACAGTGACTTCAGGTGGGAACAACTCTGGGAAACCCATATACGACTTTCTTTAACTCTCAGAGACTTCATTTAATTCATTTTATTTTTTTGTCGTCCTGACCAGTAGCTCTTTACTTGCTTTTTGACTTTATTTTCTCGGGTCATCTGATTTCATTGCACGTTCGATTGGCGCTCAAGGAATAGCGATCGATTTTTTACACTCTCCATGCTCAGAGAGAAAGACAACCGATCGATTCAATAATTTAATCGAGTCGTGATTTTGCTTCTCTAGTTTTCTAGAAATATCTTGCAACATGAAAATTCATGTTCAACCATCAGTTATGAGTTTTTCCCTGCAGTCTTTCTCTTGTGAAATGCCTTCATTTCGCATCGTTACTATGAATAACGAAGCAGAGAGTAGAAAAGCACTGCTCGCTCGATGTTCCCATCAAATTTTGAGTGGATAGCTCTTGAGTTTTTGGTTAACGAATCATTTAACCATTGAAAAAAAAGCATCCATCATATTTTTTTACAACCTGGTAACAAAACAGGGATAATAGAAAAAAAAATCTCTAGCTTTCATTGTTTCGCTATTGTGTTATAGTTCACATCCCTGTAGTGAAGCGGTAAAAGGAGATATGTCGAGATAACATTTGCATTAAAATGTTTTACTAAATTGATTATATCTTGAAAACTATGGGAGATACGAAAAAAATGCTGAAAACCTTTTTTATAGAGAATTTAATGCTCCACAAAAAAGATTCTATAAGATTTTATCGTATCTCTCAAGATTTTTGAGATATTCGTAAAAATGAAAATGTCTAAAATTTCTCATAATTTTTCGAGTTATCTTGTTTTACCGCTTTGAGCTCTTTAATTAAAAATTTTTTTCCTCCGAAATAAATACCTGCAGAATAATACATTCTCTGCCAATTTATACTGTATCACATCATATACCAATTTGGTTGAAATTTCCATGAATTCATTGAAATTCGTTCATTAGCCTTTGTCATTTCATCTACGACGTAAAAATGCTTTCATTTGCTGAAATTAAATGGCAATGAATTAAAGTGATGACAGTTATATCAATCCCGCTTTTATTCGAAATTCATCAATAGATAACGAGCTTATTACCATCGGCGTTGCACGATAATTGCCGTAAAAATTAAATTTTAAATAGAATATCGTATCATATTATACCAACATTATTCGTATATTCATCACTTTCATATCGGAAATTTCGAGAAACAATGAAATTCAATAACAAAGACCATCATTAACAGCGAAAAAGGCAATTATAGTATGTATTAATCCATAAAAAATTCTGACACCTTCATGAAAACAAATATTTGCATCTTTATAGTAATATGATGACTTTTAGAATCAATAAATCGCCAACAGCAAAAGTCAAAAGTGGAGAGCTATCGAGTATAACCGATGTAGATGAGCCCATCGAGTATTCATGCGGCTTTAATTACCGGAACAAAGTTTCTACTCGATTGGAAAAGTTTCAACGATGCCTGCATACCCGATCGGTATAGAAAGGGATGAGGAACAAAATGCACTGGACCCGGCGACGTTTCTCATCCTCACTCTCTCCTTCTCTTTCTCTCTCGTCGACATCGCGTCTTTGATCGAGTTGTCTGTCATTGGGGATTCATAGTCGCCCATCTCGGCTAGACGTGATAGATTAAAATGCACAGTAACTTTAAATTGACTTAGATAAGCAACCGAGAAAAAAGTTGTCTGATCATGCATGATTTACCATTTTACTTCAGCAAAACCATAATTTGATGGATTTAATTATTAATTTCTTTCATGTTTCAGAAATCTAAACTGAATTGATTGACCTATCACTGAAATCTACTGAATCAGGGGCCACTGGTCAATTATATCCCAGGCACTATTGAACGCCAGATGTCTGTATGCTGTTCACGATCGATTGACCCTGTCAATCGACATAAGGAAGAGGAGGTTCAGGACAGGTTCGAAGGTGGCGCAGACAAGGAGGAGACCGGGCCATGGATCCCGACATTAGGATCCATTGTCTGACCATTTCTGCACCACGCAGTATATACATATATGAATTGAATCCATTGTGCTGACGTCTTGCTCTTGTCCCGTTAAACCGACAAACTGCGTCAATCGTGAATGATCAAAGATGCTAATCTCCAGATACCATGAAATGCATCGAAATTCGTCCATCCGACTCGAATATATTTCAATCAGATGACGACCCTCCGCGTCTCGACGACAAATTGATTAGCCTTTCTCTATTTGCATTTTGGAATCAATTTAGAATTCTCTGCACCTGACTTAATAACACCATGCTATTTAAATCACTGACATCAAAATTATTGCGGGTAATAATTTACAGCATGGTTTAAATTTGAACGGATTTACTGTTATTTACTGTCTAAAACTTTTGGAAACACGTGTTCTTGACGGGTAATTTCAATTCGTATAGTAGACGTTCTAATGTCCAATGAGACGCATATCGTGTTTGCATAAACCAACTTTTATGTATCATTTTGGTGGGGTGAAGTCAATGGATGGAGGGTTCCATATATAGTTGGCATGTGGCACGACCGTTGCCATGGCCTTGTCCTTGCAGATTCATCATCATCATTGAGATGCGCCGGCACGCACAGCCGTTGGATTATACGCTTCACACAAATTTATATCCCCTATATATCTGCTACTGAAACATCCGGCCTATGATCATGGCATTACGAATCGTTTTTTCATCTCTCTTTACATTTAACGATGCATGATTGGTGGCATGATATCGAAAAACAGCTGCAAAATATTTTTTCATGTTTAAAAAATTGCATTTCAAAATTTTCTTTATTGTAAGTGCCAAAGCGGATGAAAGAAGTGGCTGTTATCCGTGAGATGAGGGCCTATAGACAAGGTCTGACGATGGTATTATATATATTCGTTGTATAACTGGTGCTCCTCTACTGGCACTGAAGAGGCTCTTGGAGTTAATAAGCAGGCGAAGCACCATCAAAATTTGTGGCTCTTCTCAAGCCACGCTATACTCCCTTTTCCATATGAAATTCCCTTGCTCTATCCTGTGTTTCTATACCACGGCCGAATTCCCATGCGATATACGTTGCTATTCTCGTACCTTAAGTAGGCTTCTACCTCTTGCAAGCTCGGCCAAGTTTCACAAGTAGGTATCATCTAATGTTTATGCTCAGATCATATCCCAATGGTCCGAGATATTATCCGTTATTAGGATGTTAATCTAAAGTATATTGGCCCTTCACCATATCCTGGCATATTATCCTTTAAGCCACATTGATATAATTCCATTATTATAGATGCAAATCCATCTAATTGCACTGTCACAGAGTTTCTCAAAAGCACTTGGAATATTTGGATGGCTTACAAGCAATTACAATATCCACTTTGACATTTCAAATTACCGTAAGCGTTTATCTAATTTTCTGGTGAACGATCAGACCTAAATTGGTATTATGGTAATCATTGAGAAGTTGACGATCTCCAATACATAATTGAGCTTTAGATTGTTAGTAAAATAACTTTCTTGTTTGCAATATAATTCAACATGAAATGAGACATCGGCTATATGCAACATTGAGAAAGACATCACAAACACAATGTTTGACTCAGTGTTTCGATTCTGTCGACTCGAATTGCGGTAGAGAAAGTTTTCAAGTTTACAAACTGTTGAATGCCAAGTCAAAGGACAAAATAGTTCCTCGAATGTGAGTGTATCCGAGCCAACGTAGCGTACATTGAATCCTTCTTCTCTCGACACACTGAGAGTGCCACAAGCTTTTCGCCAGTCGAGAGAGGAAAACAGTATACAGTGAAAACGTTACTCGTACCACTTCAAATCGTGTACAGTCTCTCGTAATGGTAAACCACGTCGTTTGAAAATTCAACGCTCTAGCAGTTCAAAGTAGTTAACTTTGACAACCCTTTAGATGTGATACAGACGGAACACTGTCGATATGCTCCGTTAGCTCTCTAAATGTACAATTACGATATTTTTCTTTACCTAAATTAATTAATTAATTAATTGAATTCATTCATGAATCTATGTACAATAATGTTGTTACAATAAAATTTATGGGCTTATCTACAAGAAAATTGGACATTTTGTGTTTCATCAATTAGCTGCAGAAAAAGATTTATCGATAATGACGTCCGGTAAATAGTTAATCGTGGTGTTGATACCAGTGAGATATATCATGGATGCATGATGGGATATATAGTAGCAGTCACCACATCGTTGTAACTGGATGTCATTAACGTGATCACGAAGAGGAACAATATCATGAAAACGTATATATGTATATATATACTCTTTCTTTCTGATGCTTTCGAGAGCGAAAGAGACCGGAGATTTATAACGCGATGTTAAGGAACATTGTACACGTGTATGAGTGTATATTGTCTCGGCCGTAATGGTGTATTCGAAACGGAGGGCAGATTGGCGAGCCGTGACGAAGACATCCGGTCGCACGCCCTACACACGCACCCAGACCGACGAAAGATAAAAGATGAGGCTAAAGTAGGAGGAACAGTATATGGGAGAGAATGAACAACAAACAAAAAAAAACCGGAATCCAGAGAAATCAAAATTATTGTAGATGACTACTTTTATTTGATTTTAATGATGAAATCTGTTGTTAAGCGGTAAAAGGAGATAAGTCGATAAAAAAGTAAATTTCATTGAAATTTTTCACAAAATTTATTGTAACTCGGAAACTATGAGACATAGAGCAAAATTGCATCT
>JABSMT010003031.1:0-10014 GCA_018902335.1 Eumacrocentrus americanus | reverse complement strand
GCGTGTTTCAGTATTAAAATATTTGAAATGAATTTATGGATGTTGATTGATTGAATGGTCGTCCCGTTGGTTTTTACAAAAACAAACAAACAATTATGAAATGGAAAATGAAATGTTATTATGATATTTATGAGTGTAATATAATTACACTGCGTGCGATAAATCAAATAACGACAATGACTGTTCATTTTAGGATTATATTATTGCGAGGCATCAAAACATTTAAATTTAAATGTCAATATAGTGATATTAATTTTACTTATAAACGACTTATAACGCCTAGAATGCATTTTCTCGCTAATGAGAGATTGAGAGGAGAATATGTGTGGTGAGGTTTTATGATGAGACAAACTGTATTTGATATAATTAGCAAGAAGATAAAAAGTTCTAGGCCTTTTTTATATCCTTCAAGTGAACCGATAAGAGTGCCATAATGTCTATAAATATATATAGAAACTACGATAAATTTACGATAGTAATGTATTTTCCCTATTCAAGTCGAATGAGCATATAATAATGTACTCTTATAAATCTAATAAATTGGATGTCCAATGTTTATTCTAACCTAGAATTCAATTTTCCCGCGTAAAATGTAATTTATACGTACGAAAAGTCAGGCTATTATTCAATAATTATCAGCTTCTCCTTCATTCTCATGTTATTTCTTCGTATTTTACCGTATATTTTGTTTAAAAATGCAATATTTATCGTGAGCCGTGATCGTGAGAGTCGTTAGTGCTATCGCGTGAGTAAAATGGGCGGGAAAAATCCATTTTGGCGCCAGGGCTGTGCTCGGTCGATCGAGAGGAATCCTGAGATCTTTATTACCGACATGAGATGTAGTAAAATAAAAAATCTTTGTTTTTGTGTCTGTGGGGACCGGGTATCAGCATGGCAAATACAAAAGATTTTTTTCTTAGTGTAACACAACGTGTTTTCAGTAATTGGACAGCTTTAAGGGTAATTATTTAACAAAATTTGCATATTATTGAGTCGATTCTTCGTCAAGAAAATCGTATTTTCTCAGAATTTCCTCTTACTTGAACTTCTAACCTCTCATATCAGGCTTTTTTTCTATTTTAGAGTATTGTTTATCAATTAAAGAATCGTTTTTCTTTTAAACAGATGGCTGTAGAACATGGAATGGGATCTAAAGATCGTGCAATCGAATTTTGCCCATACATAACTGAAGTTTTGTATATGAATGGTATGTAATCAATAATGGACACTATTGAGGACTCCCAGTAGCGTCTCAGTTACTATTATTATTAAGGTCTGATAAAGTCTTTATAAACACTGATACATCATTTTTTTTTATCAGAGAATCTCTCGAGTGATGACTTAGCAGCTGAGCTTGAAGAATACATGGACACAGAATTTCAGACGGAATTGCAGGACAACAGTGCAATACAAGTTGCAGAGCAACTGCTAAAGTTCCATCGTTATTGTATTGATGGCAACGAAGCAATGGCACTAACTGAAATGGAGAAATTGCCATCACTACAACCTTGGATATTGTCAAGAGAAGCAATCAGAAGACATACAAATCATTCTTTACCCACAAACGACGAAAGCAATTCTGATACTGAAGAAGAAACTGATAATACAATGGACACAGCTACTGCTAATGATGATTGGGTTGAAGTGAGGACAAGGAGGAAAAAGTAGACACGTAAATAATGATCTTTAACTTAATTTTTCTTCATGTAAATAAAAAAATTTTACTTGAATATACACAACACTTTATCGTAAAGACTAATTTTACTGACTATTATTAGTGGAAGATGGTAATGGGAGAGTAGAATATCTACTTGGTTCCCATGCACCTGTATCAATCGTCGTGTCTTCTTGTTTCTTTTCGTTTGACCCAAATAAACTTAGAACTGCTGGCAAAAATAATAGCCCATGAAAGAGGCCAAATACTACTACAGAAGAGAAGAGCTGAAATAAACAATGATTATTATTTTTCTAATTACTTATATGAAGTAGAGCTTGTCAACACATTACCTTGAAAAAGGTGCTAAACAAATATGCTTTACTGGCAGCAAGTAAAACAAACGCCAGGAAAGTACTTAGACCACCGTTAAATACCGCAGGGCCCATAACTCCTAGTGTTGCAATGGCTCTGGCTACAAAATAAACAAAGCATGTATTCCTACCATTAGAATTCCACAACTCGATTAATTAGCTGTCTCTACCATCTTTAGTGCCCGCAATACGAGTAAACTCCAGTCCCACGTGAGCAGAATAATCAACAGCTAGTCCAGCACACAGGAGGATCATAATACTCGAAGAAATTTCAATAGTTAGCCCGAAATAATACATGGATCCCAATAGGTCAACTAGTGTGAAAAGAACGCAGCAGATCACCCAAAAGGACACTCTTAAGTCACGCAACAATAAAATCGTCACGAAACCCACTGCGACGATTTCCAAACTCAAATTTCGTATCATTTCATTGCCAATGAACTGAAAATAATAAAAGTAAATTACTTTAGCTGTGGAAATAAATATTTCTAGGCAATAAAATTCACCTGATTTGCTGACCATGCAACGTAATGCTGTGAAAATATTGCAGCATGTTCAATTCCTCGTGAAAAATCAATGGATTTTATAGTTTCTCGTATCGATTGCATTGCTCGAGCTTGATCAGTACTTGAATTTATATGCACATGCTGTATTTGGATTTTTGAAGTCTGAAATTATATACAATTAGGCTTTATAAATGTATAACTTGTTAAAATTGATGTTATTTTGATTTATATTTACTGTGATATTGTAATCTACGGTTGGGAGTCTATCGAATTTAATGTCTTGCACGTACGATTGACCTTGTCTCGTTAATAAATATTCAGATAGAGATCCATAATACTCGTCTCTGTCAATATCTGCGAAGAAAACACAAAGATTATTCTGTATTTCATTGAGTCAGTAGTGAAGCAGTAAGAGGAAATAAGTTGAAAATTTTATAAAATCCATTCTTCGAATTATCTCGACAACTATGAGAGATACGATATAATTTTACTGAACCTTTTTTATAGGAAATTAAATTCTTTACAAAAAAGGTCCTTTGCATTTTTGTCGTATCTTGAATAGTTGTCAAGTTAAAATCAATTTTGTTCTTAACAAATTGTTATTTCTTGGAAAAATCATTCATACAGCTTTTTCGAGATATCTTGAAAACTACACGAGATACGATAAACTTGCATTGGACCTTTTTTGTAGGAAATTAAATTCTCTACAAAAAAGGTCTGATGCATTTTTATCGTATCTCGCATAGTTTCCAAGCTATAGTTAATTTTGTGAAAGATATTAATGAAAATGTTATATCTTTCCTTTTACCGCTTCACTATTGAATTGGCACACGTTAATTACCTTCGGTTCTATTTATCAACCATTTATTGTAAGCTATGAACCAGGGATCTAACGTATGATTATTAATATACGGATTATTCCTCAGGGCATTCATTAATTCCAAGAGTGCTTCTCCATCCTCGTAGTAATCCACTCCAGCGAGATAGATGCTTGCCCTCTTGCCGTACTTCGGGAAATACTCCACGAGTTTCTTGTGAAAATGAATAGGATACGAGTCTTGATTTAAGTACATTAGTGGATCAAAGTCCTGGGTCAAGTTGCATATTCCCCAGATATTAATACTGAGAGTCAAAGCGGTAATGATGATTATAACTGCTTTGACTCGTGGTCGCATGGCAATTGGTCCAATAAACTTCTCAAATATCTTCTGCTGCAAATTACGTTGACTACATTCATTTGGCTTCCACTCGGGCTTGCTTTGACAAAAGCAACCATCTTTAGTGAGCTCCAAACGTCTCTCATCAAGCACAAGACAACTCACAAAGAACATTATCTCAAAAATAAATAGACAGAGTATTCCCATAGTGGCAAACATACAGAAAGACTGGAGAAATGGCATGACTGTAGTCATTCCAATGGCAAAAGCAACGATATTCGTCAGTGAAGTCACTGTTATCGACATTCCCGATTGCTGCAAAGCTTTAGCAATGCGTTCGGGAACATTTAAATTCTTCTCACTCTCCACAAGACTCTCGAGACGTTGAATAACGACAAACATATCGTCAACGCCGATCCCAAGAAGAAGAAATGGAAGAATAGGATGTAACGGCCCATAGGAGTATCCCAAGTAGAAGCAGATACCGTAAGTAGACAAGATTGCTTGACCCACAACGGAGACTCCCATTAAAGAAAGATAAATCCTCTGCTGTACACGATTGAACCTGCCGATCATGGCCATTACATAGATGAAGATGAGTGATAAGCCACAGAACAAAATTGTCATATTGTTCCTCATAACTCGTTGGAGGACATCCTTGAAGCTTCTTGATGCCACCGCGTAGATTTGCATGCCTTCTGGTAAGCTCCGATTCGAAGACAATGCTCGCTCAATGAATTCCAACTCCCATTCTGGTGAATGCTCATTTGATTTCTTTATCATCCAATTGAGAAGTGTTGCCTCAGCTTTAATCACTTTACCAGACTTGTCGTATTCTATTCTTGATAGTAATGGTGCAACGTCTGTTAGTATATTTGCTTTTTCACTGAAATCAAAGAATATTTTAGTATATCATTAATCATTATTAATCATAATATATATCTACGTGTCGTGTATAGCTGCAGTCACATCCTTCAGTATATCATCCTTTGTTAAATTATTTAAATTTCCAATTCCATTTCTCTTCCACAGTTTCAACACTGATTGGTATATACAACTGTCTCCAGGCATAATGCTTCCCATGATAGCCAGCTCTGATAACTCGTCGGTAATAACATCTTCTGGCGACCCAGAACTTCCGTCTTGAAACCACGTAAGATACCTATTTATTACACAATAAAAAGTATTAATCATTGGAGGCAGTAATCGATCATCATTCATCATAAATGCTTTTTCGGTTTTCTTTTAGAATCCTTACCCTGCACACACGTCGTGCCACGTCTGGTTCTGGACCACTATGTCCTTGATCGTGTCCTCAATCTCACCGATCTATTGAAGAAAGAAAGCAAATCGTCAGCGGTGGATTCACATAGATAAAGTATAAACAAGAAGAGTAATGAAGTAATTCAGGTTACCGCACGAATTATGTCAGGCTCCAAAACATTTGGAGCAGTGACAATGATACTTTCGATTTTGAAATCATCCCTGAAGTGTTCCTTGACCCAGGCAGCGTCTGAACGTATCACAGAGTTCATAGGAATGAAGAGTTCCACGTCATCGAGTTCTTCTCGCCACATAATCATTCCAAGACCACAGACGCCACTTATGCACAAGGAAGCTATCAACCACAGCCATGGTTTATTCGCTATGCTTAAACCTATTCTGCAGAAAATCAATTCAACAATTGATTTCTCTTTTCAATTCGTCTGCGAAATAATTCACTAGTGAAGCGGTAAAAAGGAGAAAAGTCGAGATAACAATTTTATTAAAATCTTTTACAAAAATGAATATATCTTGAAAACTATGCGAGATACGAAAAAAATGCAAAAAACCTTTTTTGTAGAGAATTTAATTTCCTACAAAAAAGGTTCAATAAGATTTTGTCGTATCTCTCATAGTTCTCGACATAATTCGAAAAATAGAATTTACAAAATCTTCAATAAATTTTCGACTTATCTTCTTTTACCGCTTCACTACTAAACTATTGGATCATTATCCATTGCATTAAGAACCGTTTAAACTCACCGATAAAATATTTTATCAGGATTAAAGTATAACTTAACTAGCGAATCTTTGTATCGCTTCCACGTGCTGATTGTCAAGGATTTTCGACTGGTCTCCATGGTCACGAGCGCAATGCAGCTTCGTATCCGAATGTTGACTGACTATCAGACCATTCGAAAACCCTCTTCCAATTGTCTTTCGACTTATTGAATGTAATTCGCGATAATTATATAACATGATTCGCTTTGCTCATTGCCAGTGTGAACGTCTGGCAATTGTAAATCGTCGTGAATTCAGTGGGCGTCGATTTATAAAGTCCTTATATAAAGATAGTATATAGCTTCATTGGTAGTCACTCATTATCTCGCTCTCTTCTCAATCAATTTTTCAATACTCGCTTTTATTCTATCACAATAATTATAAATACAGATGCAGTATAATTATTTTAACTCAGGCTGTGAATGGCTTAGTTTTGATGTGCTAGAAAAAATATGAATGAACTCAGAGAGTAACGGTAAAACCCACGATTGGCATTCGTCCATATCTATACCGGGTGTTCCAAAACCGTGAATTTCTTCTTAAAAATTATCAACAATTTGCCATTAGCTTCAGTCATGCATAATTACATAGACAGTAAGAACAAATTGAGGACAACGATAGAATGAATGTGTGAAGAAATGGGCGGAAGTATCATATAAAAAATTGTGTGACCTCGACACGAAAGACTTTCTTTGGTTTTCGTGCGGGTCGACGAAAGTGGCTTGACAGACTGGGTCTCTTAGCGATGTAGGTGAAGTCCACCAAGCCTGGCCAATGTTCACGTGTATTATTGGTAGGAGAAGATTGTAAAGTAGGGAGTTTACATCGAGCATAAGCCTTTCTCATCCCGGAAGATATCGGCTAGTGCTTCTGGCACCTCTTTCCCCGATGGACGTGCACTCGTCAACGTTTACATCCACTGGTGTAGTATTTCAAGCGCCAATAATTGACCCGCAAAGTGTTGAAAACGGTGTCACAAACTCGTAGTCGTGATTGAATTTAATCTCTCTCTCTCTCTCTCTTCCTATTACTGCCAGGCTTTGTAGCTGACGTGAATTTCCACTAGGGTAAGTGCGATTCGATCATCTGTGATGAGCCGATAGAACGAATTACGACCGGGCATTTCATATACCATATACGGTCACTGAATCCCTGATTTACGAGCTTCCATCTATTAATATCAGGTCCGGTAATATTGACATTTAATATCAGCTCCTAGTGAGATGATGATGCACATCACGCATCGCGTGTCATCAATCAATTTAATATGAGGGACAGCACAAAATCATCATCATTATCATCATCATGCTGTAGACACACAGATTTCAGATGATAAACCTTCATTCATTGTTGCTTTTCGATCCAAGTCCAACTGATAATTTAGTATTAATTTAGTTGGATATAAGTATGTATTAATGATCTTAATTTTAAGCAAATACTCTGACTTAATAAGTATAACTGTAACGGCTTTTAGAAAGTCATTGACTGTGTGTAATCTCTCGAATAGGTCGGTCAAGTTCTTTCATTGCTGCGGGCCATTGGTTTTTGTATATACCTCTGAGACCTGAAGAAATATTAACTTATACTCACCAAAGTTAATTTGTCTTGGCAAAATATTCATAATGCAATTATATATGTATAGAGGTGATGTATTCTGTTTTATAACGGATTCTTTTATATGGTGTCACTCCGAATGACTAACACGAATGCTTAATGACCCTGATGATGATGCTGTCTCGAAATTTATTACAATTATTTTACAATTAACGACTGACCGTGACGCACTCAATGTCTAACTGTGGCAAACTAGGAAGTGCTAATGCTGTTCTTATTAAAAAAAAAAACGATTTTTTTTCTATGGAACAAAGCCACACAGATGCACATATCCCAAGAGTATATGGTACTACATCAGTTTAAATGGGTTGAGTAAAGATAAGATGCTTGAGCATGACCGCATAACACGCTATAATCTTCAGCAAGAGAAGGCTGAACAAAATTGTTTTTCTGTTGAATATTTGGTGATGATGATGATGATGATGATGATATCGTCTGGAATATTAATTGCTAATTAAACAATATTTTGGTGATTCCGGTTTCAGAAAAATGCGGAGAATCATCATCATCCTACTCATGGTCCTCTCACTAGACTTCTGTCAAGGTCAACTCAACTATGAGGGAAGCCCACTCACAGAAAATACAGAATACACCGCGGAGGAGTCGCACTATTCAGAAAGAGATGATAGACAATCAAAAGGATTTATTCAACCGCCAACAAAGCCCCTGGACTCTTATGTCGCTGCTGCAAATAGTCTTGGGCATCATAATGAAGACTTAACAAAGCCTGCATATCCAACAATGGACATAGGATTGATCAACGTCCAAGCAAAGGACGCCAGTAGCAATGTTGGTGCTTCTAGTACACCAATTGGACTATCTAATGCAAATTCACCGAGTCCATCAGATCCAATCACCAACATGCAAATAGTACAACCAAGAGAAGAGCATCAATCATTGTATCAATCTGATAATACAAATGAAGCTCAACTCCTCCCGCAACATATTCCCTCATCAATGTCCAATAATGCTTTGGACAATTTTTTAAACTCTCAAACTCCTGAAGAGTCGCAGTATGCTTTAGACAATTATCTACGAAGTCATGCACAAGCAGCAGTGCAATCAGCAGGATACTTAGAACCATCGCGGATGAACAATCAAAATGTATTCGAGCGAGCAAATCATCATCAGCAGAGCATTATTCCAGTTGATAATGTGTCTAATCTCCAGTCAGTCACGGGATCAGCAATAATTCCTAGCGCTCAAGCTCTCGAGCCGCAGTATTATCAAGTAACACGTCCGTTACCATCATCAGCGTGGCCTGATGCACAAATGAGCTTTCAAAATAGACGCGACTTCATCCCAGGCCCGAGGAGACGTCCGTTCTATCATTATCAGGGACCAGCAGGACGATTTCGAGCTAGACCACGTGTTCAACATCGAATAGGGCATGGATACTTTGGTAAAGGACCTCCTGTACCCTATCGTGAAAGTCCCAAGCCCACTGTGGAAGTGATCTACACAAGACCACCAGGATTTAGTCATGGATCACCACCAATCAGTAATCCTCCAGTTCCATACGAAGATGCTGGTGCTTTCTTCCCTGATTCAGATCATCCGCCCGTCTCTAACGATGTTTACTACTCGCAATTGTATGCTCAGTCGTATGATCCTCATTATTATAATCACATTGCCAAGACTGGGAAGATAAAGCCCTGGTTGTATGGGAAACTGGGGCATCATGAGCACTCGGGCTTTTGGGGCGAGCTTTATCACAGTTTTAAGAAGCATGGGATGAAGAATATGATGAATCCTATGTTCTTATTAGGTCTTTCCATTCCTGCGCTCACACTCATGCTCAGTGCTATTGTACAGAAACGCTCTTTAGGCCGGTCGGACTCTGGTTTTGTTGGTGATTATTCTTTGAGCGAAGAGAAGATCAATGAGATTGCAGCTAAAGTGCGCGAAGCCATTGAATGTTATGAGAAGAATTCAATTGGTAATACTATTAAATGTTGGAAGTCGTAGAGATTTTTTTTCCGTTGTTATTCCTTAATTTCTTTTTTTGCTAATGAGAGGAGGACATTTAGCTGATGAGAAACACAGTTCAGGGTCATAAACCTGGTGGTCTGACATCGGCGCCATTGAAATTGACAGACTTTTCCCTATTTGATTGCTGTAAAATTATTTTAATCGGACAATTGAAAGCTCGACCTGTTGGGTCATGAGACCCAGACGTTATACTGCTCGATATAGGCAACAATGATCAATTATATTGACTGCGTTCGTGCCTTTCCAAGGTAAAAGTTTAATTATGCAGGATTTAATGATTCAAGTTTGATGAGAAGAAATATAAAAAATCTGCGACAATTTGCATTGAATAAATTTTGTTTATTATTTTCATTGCTACCTTTTATTTACATCGTCGTGTATTTTTTCAAAAATATATTTATCACACTAAATAGATCCAACTTATTAATTGTTACTACTATATTCTCTTAATTTATTTTAATTCATTCTATACAATTATTGTTATATTAAAACATGTTTGAACGTATATGGCAAAAATAGAGATGCATGGCATCCAAACACTATTCGTGTACAGCCTGATAAATCATCTACAAATATAATAATCTTGATTTATAAAAAAATATGCATTCTATATACATATATAAATTTGTACGTTACGAACAAAATAAATTCTTACGAATGAAAAAGAAAATAAA
>JABSMT010003020.1:0-10023 GCA_018902335.1 Eumacrocentrus americanus | reverse complement strand
TTATAGTTCCCGAGATATAATGAATTTTGTTAAAAATTTCAATGAAATTTACTTTTTTATCGACTTATCTCCTTTTACCGCTTAACAACAGAATTCTTCCTAGCATTTTATAGAGAAAATAAAAATGAAATTCAGTGTGAGAAGGATATGCTCATATAGCACGAGTACCGGCGGCTTATAATACTTATAAAATGCTGTGATAAAAATATTCAATATGAGAACTCAACCATCAGAATGGTGGTATAATCGCGTCTCACGCATCCGTTCGTTTTTATGTCCACCATTTGAATAAGCCACCAAAAATAATCTTGAAAAAGTGGAGAGATTCACAGATTTTGTCTTGTCTCGAACACAGTCGTCGTTTAAAACTGCGGTTATAAAGTCAAACTATTAGTTTCCCCTTCAAGGTGGTGGTTGTATAATAAAGAGAGCTTTATTCTTCTGCATCACGATGAATCGACGTACGGTTGAGACGAAGGGAAAGTGAGTCTCAGACCAAATCTTCGGAAGCCGCTCGCTGGGTTCAAAGACAGCAATAAAGTCTTGCTTAAGTATATATCTAATGACATGGTTCGTCGGTAAACACAGTAAAAAGTTCAAAACCCGTACAAAGCCCTGAGCATTTCAATGTGGACGTAAAAAAATGCACTAAGTAAACTTAGCCGAGACGTTTCTTTATACTTTATAGGTCAAAAAGATTAGCCAATCATCCATTTTGACATGGACTATGAAAACGTTAGTAAATGTAATAAAAATATATATGAAGGCCACTTTGATAGTGTACAATCTATCTTCAACATTCTCAGTGGCTTGGCCAAGTCTCGTCGTACTGAATATATATGCGGCTTGTATTTATAAGGTTTAAAAGTACCTTTCTCTCTCCAGGGGAATTAACAACCTGCTCATTACGCACGGTAAAGATAAATTATCGGCGTGCGCGTTCGTTACGGAGCAAACAGGTTGCGATGGTACCGCATTGTTTCGCACATAAGTGGCCAGCAGCGTGACGGTATTGAGAATGCCTCGAAATATTTTATGAACGGAGACTTCCAAGATGAGTGCCAAGAGAAACAAGGCAGACGCGTGAAAGCATCGAATTCTTCCTCTCTCTCATCCTTTGGCTCAGTGTTCACGACTGTAATCTTGGGCTATCTAACGTTGCAAACGTTCCAAGGTGATGATTTGCGACCTCCCTGCATGCTGCTGCAGTCTGCATGTGTGGCAGAAAAAACGAGACCGACGACTTTGAACTTGAAGATTTTCAATTTCGCTGGACGTCAGCTCGCATGACGTAACATCCGCCCACCTATATATGAAACTGTGATATATACAGTGATTTGTGGTGAGTGATTGAGTGTTTTTTCTTACGAAAGTATATATTTTTTATTTATTTTACTTATTCGAGGTTCAACAACTGCTTTTCCCATTATCAGAAATAATTTGTGCAGTAACTAAAAAAATATGCCTATACCTTTTACATACTATATATTAGAGAGGCGATGACTCCCATGCGACCGAAACGGATCATTATATGTATGAATATAAAAGCCAGCCGAAAGATGCAGACGTAAAGGCAATAAATACTTCGATCAGCGCCCACTAAGGCGTCAGTTAGCATCGTGGCGGTACTCTCCATGAGACAGTCGAAGCGGCGAGACGCAAAGATTCGCGTCCTTCTACTACTGTTTTGCGGTGAAGTATGTTAGCCTCTTGTGACAGCCACCTGCGTCCGTCGAAACGTAATTCCCGTTTATCTGCGAATCTCTGCCAAGAGCTCTCGCTTTGTCGCCTCAATACGTGAAATCCTATTTTGGAAAAGATTTGCTCTAAAACAAGTAAAAAAAGTATGTCAGTGTGGTTACTATAATTATATGGGTCTACACTATATACTTGTAACGGAGGTTTGTCGAAATCCATCAGCTGTTGCGTAATTTTCCAGGTGTATGGGTAAATTTCCATAAGTCATTGTCAATTGTAAATTCTTTCTGATGGACAAAGATGAGAAAAAACAAAACAGATGTATGTCTATCATTTTTTAAAGCTCAGCGACAAAGTTTCGGTCAACACCTTTCTATTAATAATTCGGCTCATCCACCAAGACACCATGCTGTTCTCATCCCCTGTGGTGCTAGCAATTTCGATATGGCGTTGAATTGAGAGTGACTCATGCCACCATCGCGGTATCTCGTCTCTGAATCAGAGATTCGCTGAGACAATAAATCTGGCCTGCGGTATAGGTAATTGGCTTCACCCGCTCAGATCAACTTGATACTGTTGACTGCATGTCAACAGTGTCCATGATGTCCACGCTGTCGTGGTTGGTTTCGATGGGCGGGTCTTTTAGTTCAGCGGGTTTTTCTTCTTACTGACAAAAATGAAGATTGCAAAATGTCATTAAATACGAATTTCATATCACGTAAGTTGTGATGAAAGAGAAAAAAAGTTTTCAGTTGTCAAGATTCTTGTTTCATCCACCGTTTCTTTTCATTACAAATAGATATATCCTTGACGACAGTCAAATTCACGGTCTCCTGCCTGTCCATAAGAAGAAACAGGACCTCCGAAGAGGGCAGCTTGTTATGTGCAGCATTCATTCAAATCGGAGCAAAGATCGTGTGTATGCAAAACTTTGAATTTCCAATGCGACTGCATACCCAACTCGAAGAAGGGCGAAAGAGCTCCCGCGATCTGCAAAGACATGCCGATCTGTGGAAGTCAGTTTGACTCTGACTATAAATCTGAATAATAAATGATCCTCAACAGCCTGCGAGAAATCTTTGCTTCAGTGGAGGGCGATGTTAAATGATGAATTTATGGCGGTAAGTTCACTGTGGAGAAATAATATGTAAGTACAGTGAATCGTATTTATGCGATTCGTGGAATTTCATCATGGACTTAAAGCTGAAATTAACGTTGTCGAAGAGCATCAAATCATGCCGATAAAATACATGTTCAAGTAAAGTCAGATATTAAATCTTGTACTTATGACTACTATGTATGTAGCACATCATAATGATTAGTATCGAGCATACCTATAGATATTGTGGCAAATTACGAGACGTGATTTATCCAGAAGGAAGACAATCGGCTTTATTTATGCACAATTAATCTATGTGAGGGAGCACCAGCGCATTTTGTCAGAATATATCGATGGCTAAGAGTAGTAACTCCTCATACCTCCTCATACCTCCTATTATCCTAATACATTTTCCGAATTTTCCTCGATGAAATTCGACAGCCCAGAGCTGTGTTCTCTAATTTTTGTGGATTCTGATCCGGAAAACATGATAACGAAGGAAATCAGTGATCCCTAAGGATGGCGGACGATCTCGTATTGTACCTTCTCCGTTTTCCGGAGGACTTAGCTGAGTGCGTGAGCTAGCTTAATGACGACATCGCAACCATTGTGGAGTAGTGTAGAACGAACAGGCTTCGGCCCAATAACGCTAAGACGAAAGCTGTCATATTTGGTCATAGCCCCTTCCTCATTTAATTAAACAAGGTTACATTGAGTTTATCTTACGGATTATGAGAATGGACTTAGTATTTTGAATAACTTATTTGTGCTGTATGATGGACGATGTGGCGAGACCTCTCAGGTTTCATAGGTAGGTCTTCGGAACGTCAAGATATTACAACAAACCATTAGGACGTCGAGATGCTGACATCTGGATATCTGTTATTGCACGGACAACAAAGAAATAAATTAACTCAAAACCAGACATCAAGCTGAAACCGGCAAATAATCCCATCAATCCACCAAAAGATGCTGTGAACAAAAGTAAGATGTCACGTTAAGTGTTTCACTCCATTTCTAGTAATTTACAATTTTCTTCAAAATTTCTCTAAATTCCTAGTGTTAATGCAGGAAAACATAACAATAATTAACTTCGATTTCAATGGTAGAGAGCATAAAGGTCAAGGATGTAAAAGAGAAACATAAGTTGACCCAATTCAATAATGATCTGGTGAAATTTCGAAGAAAATTCTGTTCTAGGGCACTCATTACAATATCGTGATTATAATTACCGAATAGATTGCGCCAATCAAAATAAACACTTCGACGATATTGTATCGACACAAGATCACTGAAGAATATATGTACCATACTTTGGTAATTGGTGTTTAATTTTTCGCTAGAAACAAACGGATTATAAAATAGCGAAAGGAATGCAATTAAAAATTTTAAAGTATACTTACAAAAAACTATCGACGTCATGTAAGTTAGTTGCATCAAGGATACCTTGAGAACCTTCGACGGGATATCGATATAATGCACAATCGGGTAAACATGCGCACGGTCCTCGATAACTACTCATTTTCGTTGTTAATAGTGCGGGTTGTTTAGCTGTATTTGACCCCGGAACCGATGTTTCAAACCAATCTAAAAATAAATAACTGTTGCTGATTTCTGTTCGGCTGTTAAGAGGCAATGCGCAACGTACACTTCCCCTATGCCCGTCTCACCCATCGCGAGAAGCTACGAGTGAGAGTCTATGTATATTGTAACGAGGTATTGCAACAGCGCATACTTTCCCCCCATGCCGGAGTCGCGAGTAGTTAGCCATATGTCGCCACGGAGGAATAACTGAAGTGCTCACCGACTTTAAGACGTCACCGGCCGTGAATACTGTGAGAGGCGAGAAGGGGGCGGGGTGTAACATCATATGCTTGCATTACCTGAGGTATTCTGTAGTTTCCCGCAGGCCACATCGCAGATGCAAGCGATGTTGGGAGGAGGGGGGAGGGGGGAGGGGCAATGCAATATTCCTTAACTAATGAGCACATTATTTTGATAAAATTCCACATATCATCGACGACTCGTGGAGAACCTTGTAACCACGCTGACCTCAAACGTGCCGCTGAAACATAGCACATTCTTGACTGATGACGAAATAGAAACCCTACATCACAAAGATGCCATCATCATAGATGCCATCGGTGAAAAAACTGATGACGCGGACTCATTTGTCATAACTGTTGAGAACAGTTCCATCGATATAGCAATTGCCTCAAACACCGGAATAATACCTTTGGTTATCCATGTGGGAAGTGCGATTAAACAGTAAAGTCGTATCCTACATGCAAAGCGGCGGAGTAAGTATGTCGGAAAGCGTATCCGGGGAGCAGAAGGAGGGGGTTCCTTTCGCTCTCCTAAGGCGTCGCGGACCCAATCTGTAATCCACAAGTCCAAATCACCTTCATCGAAACTGCCTAGCTGGAGTGATGTGGGTTCGAGGTAATTAATCTCTTTAGAGTCCGACACACCGAAATCCCCCCACCGACCTTACCGTCTCGTCCCGCCCTATTGTTCCTACGCCTACAGTCTCTTCATCTTTCGTCCTTTTTCCTGCCGCTACCTCTCTCTCATTATTCCACTTTCCTCCCTCTCTACTTACTTCCTCCATCTCTATTCTCTTTCCGTCCCGCTGACTTCTGAAGACTCTAAGGTGAACAATACTTTGCCTTCAAATTCGGTCGGTTCGGATAGCGAGGCGAAGCGCCTTAGCGTGCGCTTATACCTGTCTATCGCTGTCAGTGCGACTTATATGAGAGATTTATTAGATCCTGGTGCACAAACGTTGTGCATCCGAGAGATTCAGCCGAATTGGATGACTGGATTAAGGTTGCAAAAATACTAATTTAAAAATAATGCATTGTGAATAACATAAATACTGCACAATGGATTGTAATGTAACCCTTTCCCGGTTGTAGCTTTACTCCCACTTGCAACAATACCCTCTCTTATTCAGGTAGGCACTCGTGGAGAAGCGGGATATCTGCATGAGTGTTTAATGGCAACCGTTTTGATTGTGTGCCAATTAGTTTTTTAATCTGGATTTAATTAACCTTCACGACGAAAATAATACTTCTCTGATTAGTTCTTCTTATTAAATCTTCTACGACCGCTTAATTGATAGATTAAGGGTGATCAAATAAATAAATAAATAACGCAAAACACAAAGGAAACGGTCTGAAAGACTCGTATATATTCAAGATCTTTTACCTTCAAGGGAAGTCAAGATTTAACAATGATCTTTCTTTCTCTCTCTCTCAAGTAATTGGACAGTTTCACAATTTGCTTTTAGTTCTCAAGTCGTCTCGATACAATTCAAAGCTTTTTTCAAATAGCTGCCAGTTGAATCATCCTTCATAATTTCTCTGGCTATTTGTTCACAGTTAATATCTCAAATATTCACAATAATCATTGACTAGCAACTACGTGTTGCACGAACGCTCACCACGACTAGAGTGTTGGCCTCGTGTTTCGCGGGAACGTTGGCATCTTTCCCCTTCTCTAGCCTGTCTCTCTCGCTTCACGTGCTGGGAAGGCACAGACTCAGAACCAGGGACGCTCGCATATATGGATTATCGGCCATCTAGGACTAGAATGCCCGCGGATATTGGAACCTCTGTGACCAGAAAAAAACAAACAAAAGACAAGCCTCATGGCTTGAGACGCTCGTTGATTCTGATCATGACTTGAGAATACTAACACGTCATATACTTTCAGCGCTTCTATGGGTGTGTTGATGGCAAAACATGCTTTCCTTATGGAACACACACTACTCGCGCCTCCCCCATTTTCCTCATCCTGATATTCCTCGCAACTCTTCATCGAGAAAAGGTTATATTATTAATTACCATTGTAATGGATTTCATGGATTAGGACCACGAACGAAATAATTGTTGATTGATACTTACATTTAAATTCTTTCATACATTCGACGTCTCTCAATGTGCAAATTCTGGTACCTGTAAATTCCATAAGTTATTAGTTAATTTTCATATTTTATCAATTTTTTGAATATGGAAAACTAAATATTTTATGATGTGGACTGATAACACTGCTGGACCAGTGGAATCGCTAACAATTGGTGGAGAGTAAGCGAAAGATTTCACAATTTATTTTTTTCAGGTTTTTAGACAGGCCAAAAAATTTTCTAACTCGTGAGGTGATTTTGAAGATCATTGGTCATTTTCAAATTGACTATAATGAATGCTGAACGCCCCACGCACACTACCATCTATTTCTAATGAAATGTTAATATACTCACCATTTTGGGGATAATAGTATGGCATGCATTGACATTTTGCATTAATAGTTGTTGCTCGACACTCTGATATACAATTAAGGTATGAGTATCGTGCGTATGTTAAGCTTGAATTAGTTTTGGTAGATACATGGAATGACTTTCGCTCTTCGCTGAATATGCATTCACGAGTAGCAACATGTAGACTCTTTACATCTGGCGTTGAGTACGTTTCTTCCGGTGATACACTGAGAAAGACCTGATACCCCATACCAATTAATTTACTTTCTGCATTGTAGTCAGGATAGTCATAGGAGTAATGTAGCGTAATCTGTGGATATATATTGATTAGAGCATAATACGCCATGAAAATACGATCCAATATATCCCATGTTATGTAAATATTGACCTTTGTGCCATAAGAACCCATTATTGTTCCTAAATAGTCATTGGGATTCGTATTCAACAATATCGTCAATCCGGTTTGATAACCACAAGCAGTGACCCTTTTAGGATTTTTGCTGTTTGGAAAATTCAATTTAAGTCCATAAACATTTCATTTTTTAGAAATAGATATATACCACCGGAAAAATTCAGGGTGGTAAAGTTCAGATCAGATTCGATATATTTACGCCTAATCAAGAGACTCGGTGGTCTCGCGCCAAGTACATTGACAAGCCCATGTTTACATTCTTTCTTCAAATTTTCATCATCTACACCAGGTCGATTGACATCACCTTGCAATACCATGTTGTAACACTGGTCAATCGACCCCAAAATTATCATATAAATATCGCCCAAATCGAGGCACTCATCAGTCTCAGCAGTATCTGCAAACCCTTTCGATCGTTTAACGTTGTGAGTCATAATTTTCTCTGACTTCATAGTCCTATTTCAAGTCGTACTCTATGTATACAATCGTTCACCATTGATGACTAATTCACAAATTTCCATTTCTACCCCACTCATTTTTTCCGGAAGTGAATAGTCGCTACTAATGTCACTTACATAATTGAGGAAGATTTCGGTGAAGAAATATAGTTGAAACTGCAACAAAGACCATCTCGCGACAAACTATTTTCAAATAACTCTGAGCATGATATCCAAACTCCTTTCCATTTGCAATTCAAAATCAAATTTGAACAATTTTGGGTTACCTATATTCATGTTTTAATTACTAGTCAATGAATTATTGTGCAATATATGCTACTGTTAAAACTCGTTACGGACTCACAAGTCGTACGACTTCAGGTATCGAAAGATTATTATGATCTATAATCGCTTGGAGTTTACTTAGATTCTTGGTCACATCATTTCCAAATTTACCTGGATGAAGAAGTTCAAGAAGCAACTTCATTTCACTGAGTAGATATTTACCAGATATGCCATCCGGGAGTTTCCTGCAATCATAAAAAATATGAAATATTGTATCATTCGTTTCTCCATTTGTTGCTAATTTTACATATATATATCTATATGTCATGTAATCAAGAATTCTATTTGTCAACCAATGCTCATCAAATGATAGTTTAATAAAAGAGTAAAATCATTTTCACTTCAATGTCATAACGAGACGCTCAGCAGGTGACAAAATTCTGCGAGTTTTTCGCTTCGTCAATTATTTTTCTGTCTCAGTAATCACAAGGCACACACGAAAACAAAATACCGTGCAAATAAATGCTCTCGATTGTCAGGAGGCTCCATTTTTTCAATCAATTTTTTAAGTTAGCCACGATATACGCGCGCGCATGCGTTAGTGTAGAAGTCCGTGTTCGATAGCCTGTAACGGCTTATAAACTCTAACGCACCTGTTAATGCTTTACTTTTGTTGTGAAACGTTAGTGGAAATACGCACTTAGCTAATTGAAACTTCACAATTATACTTACAAGCTTTGAACCAATTTTTTCGTTCTCTCAAGCGACATTCGATTGATATTGCAAACAGTCACTGCAGGGAACGGATAATTCCAAATTCCACGGTGAGTTGATTCAATAACGGTTATTGTAGGGCGGGAAGAATTATAATCCCAAGCAATGCGCATGAGAACAACAGCACCAATAAACGATAAAAATACTATTAGACACCACATTACCCTGTAATTAGAAGACATACATGTTTAAATCGGTCCGACATACATGGTTAAATCAAATCGGACTCTTAGGATCGATTTCGCATTTTTTCTAGTATTCTAATATATATTAGTGGCAATCTGAATCATTGGGTGGATATGTATGAAATGTATGAAATCTCATGTAATTGCCAAGCACATTATTTATTAAAGGCATCTGACTCATATTTTTCAATACGAACGTACAACCGCAAATGAAAAAAACACTGCGATTAAAATTCTTCTAAACTCGAGATTTCAAATAATATCTTTACCTTTCAATTTTAGATCGGTGACTGCTGACCATTTGTCTATAGCCGTGTAAACAAGTGCCAAGACAAAATTCATTAATTTGATTGTTTAATAACCGAATCCAATGAATTGTCCGAACTTCGGATATATCGTTCTCTGACATTTTAATCATGATGTCGAAAACTTTGAAAATATTTGCAATTCAATTTCGTTAAGTTTATCGCTATGCGGTACGTCTTCGTTCAAGAAAATTTCGATGGATAGACAATCACATACTACAATTCATTTCAGTACATGAAATGCGTCAAGCATTGTACAGGCGACGTTGGACACGCGAACCCCTCACGATATGAATTATTGATAAATTCTTCACCTGTAACGACAATGCGGCAAATTCCCATCCCTTTGAATTGATAGACTGATATGTTTATCAATTTTTTTTTTCTCTGAAATGAGGTTTGCAATATAACGATGTGATGTGAGCAAGATATCCAAGTTGAAATCGGAGGTCACTACATTCCAGAACATATGATTGCGAACAAATGTTAGTCTATCTGTCTGTCTGTTGATTTGTCGGCACTGATTACACCGAATACCCCGACAAACGAATTGATGGAATAAAATTTATG
>JABSMT010003009.1:0-10028 GCA_018902335.1 Eumacrocentrus americanus | reverse complement strand
ATATATACATAGATAGATATATGTGTATATTGTATATAGCAGTAGCAATGGCTTTGTCGGCTCACAATTGCCTACGTGGGGATAGTAACCTCGAGCTAGAGATCCCGTTTGATATCCCAACGATAATTTACACAGCTCACCAACCGCGGAATTATTTCCTACCAAACGATTCCTTTGTTCTAGTATTTACTACACGTTAAGAAACTAAAATATAGGAGTTCAAGAATGCGTGAAAAACACTGGAGGCAAAATATTATATTTTTTATTTAATGTAAAACTTTTATAGTTTTCACGAAACTATATATTATACAAAGTCTTCCATTGTAGTTGTGAGTTTGCGTTTCAAAGGGACATTTCATGCGTTCATTGGTGTTCACATGAAATAATGAGAAGCATAGGGATATCCGAGTGAACAATGTTTGTCTCATGTGTGCGCCATTGACGTCATTCTATCAGAAAGAGAGAGAGAGAGAGGCAAAGACATTACAATAGAATTAACGATGTATATACGTATATACGTGTGCACTGCGGTAATATTATTAATAATGTTTGCCTTCGTCGACGTACACCGGTCTCTCATTCTGTACAGCTCACCAGAGCAGCTTTACATTTACTAGCTCAGAGGTCTCCAGTGTTGCACACGAGTACTTAGCGATTCGTTGGTCTTTGTGCACTCAGTAAATAGTCCTGAATGATCAAAGAACCATAGGATTTTCAAGTATAGTTCGTCACCATAAGAATTGTTATAACAGTTGGAAGTAGACGTCAGTCCGTAGGCAGAAAATATATATGGATTATACATAAATTATATATGAATTTGGCCGTATATAATTTATGTATAATCTACGTATAATTTGTTGTATATGACATATATAAAATATAGTCAATTTGATAATTATGCATAATTTAAACATAAGATATATGTGATTTACAGGAAAATTATATTTCAATTATAGATGGCCAAATTTATATATAATTTTTGATATAATCAATATATAATCGTTTCTACACGGGAGTCTTTTGACGTTACAAAATAGGAAAATTAAACAATTTAATAGAGGAAATAAAATTCAATTTTTTTTATAAATATAGGTTGTACCAGAACAAGAGGAAAATAGACCAGCTAGAAGAGTAATCCTTTGTTTCAGAAAATTGCAACGAGCTCGTTTTGTGTGTGTGCGTATATGTAGCGCGGTATTGGGGATTTGTTGTCGGTCTGCTTGTCAAGTTGAAATAACGATTCGTAAAATTATATTCCCAGGCCAGACGAGAGAGGATTTCTACGCGGATCAGCAAGCTGGAAAATGGCTCGGGCGCATCATTATTTTTGTTCGTGCACGACTGCGATATGCAACGCGACGAGGGACGCGTGGTTAAGCATTTTTGGCATTTTGCCTATATCATCGGTGTATCGCCTAACTGATATAATATTTTTATTTCTCTGAAAAAGGAAGAATATTAAAAATTAAACAAAAAATTTTTATTTTTTTTTAATAGTCGCAGATTTTCATCTGCTGATTATAGATGATGGATGCCCGCTACACTCAGCGAGAATCTTAAGAGCTAATCACAGTAGGCGTCCACTCTGATGGCATAGATATTGAAAATTTATGTCGCCAGTCATTTTAATTGCTCGACCGTGATATATATCACTTGACGCTCTCTTGCGGCGCGCGGTGACTGCGATGTTCAATTTATTCGTCTCATCGTCATCGTCGTCGTCCTCCTCGTCGTCAGAGAGAAGAGAAACTCGCGTGGACGCGAGCGAGCTCGCAAAAGCCCCATTACGCATATCCGTGTCGAGGAAGAGAGCGCTAATTACTTTGGTCGTATTAATTAATTTTCTTGACGATCACACTGAGCGACGCGCAGCGAAGATTAATTAATTTTCCCTGGTGGACGGTTGCGTTATTGATCTAGACCGGTGGTATTTTATCAACGTGGCCCCACCATGAGAAAATTACACTGCCTGATTGCCTGCAGTTTATCCGCGAGCCCGGGTCCTCTTCATGAATGATTGGGACCGGCTGTCGGTTCTCATACAACGCAATTTTTTGTCTTCCTCATCATCTTCATCTGTATATTATTTCTCGTTATTTATCCTGACTTGATTATTATTTTTTATTTTTATCGTTATATAATGTTCTTAAGTGTCCGATTGCGTGCCTTTGTCAAGTAGAAAACATCATATACAGAGATTATGTATGAATCATACATTGATTATAGGTGAATTTTACATAGATTATTTATAACTTCTGTATAAAATATGTATGAATTTCATATAGGTTATATACGAATTATATATAGATCCTAGATGAATTACACATGGATTATATATGAATTATGAATAGATTATACATGAGTTATGTGTGGCTTATATGTCAAACACGTATTAGTAAATGAAGGAACTTTTACTTTTAATAATGATCCGGATAGAAAAAATTATACATTGATTATACGCAAATTATATATAGATTTGGCCATGTATATATTTATGTATAGTGCACATATCTAACCTTTTTTACGGGTAATATAAAAATTATTTATTTATAAGTACAACAATAAAATGTATTTATAAACGACAGAAAAATTTACTAATGCAATGTGTCACGAGACATGCATATGTTCGGACTCCAGACGGTCTTTGTTGCCGCGGCGATAATTATCATTGTTGCACCGACGAGACAGCACTCGGAGATAGATAGCCAACTGGCATGCGCCTGGACAACGAGCTTCCACACACTCTCACGAGGAGGAGGAGTACAGAGCCAATGCGAGCAGCAAAACGACTTCGCTACATGTACATATATACATATGTATTATATTTATGTTGAGGAAGTAAGCAATCTCGCACTCGTAGCAATTTAACACAGTGTAGCAGGCGCCATTTACATAATAATTATGCCGGTTTTTTTTTCGCCATCTTTTGCCCAAAATGTTCTGTATGGGATAATGTAGCACAGGAAGTTTGACGTGTTAGAGGTATTCATTCAGAAAGCAAAGTGAGGCACACATTACAAATTTCCTGTTTGTCTGGTTCACTCCATTCTTCGAGTTATAGAGATTTCAACATCTTCTAAAGTAGGACAGGATACAAGAAAAGTGATAAAAAAATCAAGAGAAGAATATTATCCAACTAATCCATATTTATTTTATTTTACAAGTATTTTAAGATTCTATTCACATGTATAGAAACGATTATATTTAGAATATATATAAATTATACATAGATTAAACCATGTATCATTTATGTATAATTCATGTATAAATTATATATTACGTGCATAATCTATATATAATCCATTTTGGCGTCGGTTAATATTCCTAAGTCCATGATTATTGTCAATTTTAAAACGATTTACAACAGTTATTCTTGTCAAATTTCAATCAAATCACTTTGGTCCATCACGCAATTGATTTGGAATCCAACTAATGATTTCCGTGAAATTAATTTGACTTGGATTCATAAAATAAATCTGTAACTGTCGAGGAGATGGTGGCACGAATTTCATCGACTAAAAGCACCATTAACCCACGAGCGAGAGAGAGTTTGACGTTATCGAAACGTAATGGATAAAACACCTTGCCATTTTCGAATCGAGTGAGTTCCGTGAGAAAATAGTCTAGTGCACTTGTATTCATACTATATATATATATATGTACCGGAGCAATCAGAGGGTTATATATATACATTATATATTCGATGCACGGCCCACGACGATATCTCCCCCGTGTATCGTGGTATTACGAAACTCTCAACTGAACCTCGACAGTATGGCCCTAACCACTATAACATACCCTGCTGTACCAGTTGCACCATTTATTCTCTGCACGAGCTTGACGCGACCGTTCAAAGTGTTCGAGACGGAAGTCTATATAGGCGGCACGAAAGTGAAATGCCAACTTTAACGCCGAGGATTGCAGTAGTGTCGTTGCATGGAGATTCATAGCAACCGTGCACGTATTAACCTTTTAACCGAGCCAGGTACCAGTCTCCTTCGACGACTTTGCAATGACACAGCACGACTTCAACTACTATAATTCAAAGAGTCAAGCTATTTTTTATTCTTGCCTGTCATCCCTTCCTACTTTCTATACGTATATGTGTATATACTCTGATCGATATCTAGAGGGAATCGTGCCACCTGAAAAGCTGACGTTGCAGCAATCCGGAAATCGACAAGAACCTCCATAAAAATCGAAAACTTCCTTGTTTCACTTTTTTTTTCGTCCCAGTCAAGGCGACAGAGCAAAGCCTCTAAGATGGCTCAATTTCCTGGCTATAATGTGGCCCTTAACCGCAGGGGGAGTCATCCGCTTTATCAGATATAAACGTTTAAGTATCAGGATAAAGCTTCAATTCTGGAAATGTTCATTTTTTAGATGTATCTCTTACATTATACGAGATACCATAATATGACATATACGTTTTTTGTAGGAAATTTAATAGTCTACAAAATTGATTATAGGTCATTTTGCCGTAGCTCTTATTGTTTTCGAGTTATGATCAGATTAATAATGAACTTTCATATCTCTGCAATCGAAATTTCACTGTCGCATACATTTTTCCTTATATCTCCTAAAGTATACGACCTACGTTAATATTGCAAGTGACCTTTTCTATAGAAAATTTAATTCTCTAGAAAATTTGTCAGTAGTAATTTTGCCCTATCCCCTATAGTTTCCAAGTTATGATAGCTGATTTATCTCCACATCAAAAAATCACGCTTCAAAATTGAAGACCACTTCAGAATGACTCAATCCTATCTACACACGCTATATCCAACGGAACGGAATAATCATTGATGGCAACCCCTATATGTAATCCGTGTTTTTAAATTCTGTAGTTCACCCGGTCATCAATGCCAACGAGCACCGAGTGCCCTCGGCTATACACCAGTGGAATAATATTGGCAGAAGCATACCCATAAAGACGGCAGGCAAACTGTGGGATATCTCTCCAATCCATCTTTACTCCCCAAAGTGCCTCAGATCGAGTTGATGAACGGCGGTCCGGAGGGCGCGCAAAGGGAACATAACCAGGCCAAAGACCAGGGGACATCAGAGGACGGATGTTGGTTGATCTTCGTGGCCGCAGTACACGCTATAATTGAGTGGCTTGCATCTCTACCCAGTTGGGAGCAGCAGTACAGCGAGTAGCGGACCTTCTTGTCCGTGAGCATTCAGCACGCGAGCAGGTCATAGTGAAGTGTGCGAGTAGCGCGCGTGCAAGCTCCTCTCTCTCTCTCTCTCTCTCTCTCTCGACATTGATTGAACCAGGAGCAGCTTGTGGGCCCGCGTGCCAGGGTAATGCCAGTAAATTACAGGTCCGATCGCCCCCGCGCGATAAAATCCTTGACGCTTTGCAATTAAAGGTAAATCGGAATCACAGCCTCGCTCGCTGTATAGTCTCTGATGCTTCTCTCCTCGTCCTATTTATCCCGGACAACGAGAGGAGGATGAGGATTACCAACACCACGCCAGGGGCATTAACCGATTAGCTACGTTCCTACGATTTCTACGGTTCACGGGAACTCGACGAGCGCTTCATGGCCCGTGGGAATTTGCATTATATTAAATCGATTGATCGGCAGGATTATAGGAAGGCTTCTCTTTGGATCGTACAATGCCAAATACAATAGCTCGGCAATGCACACTAGTCGAGCCATATATATATGTAGTGATTGTGTTTCGATTACAGTCGCATCGTTGGACGAACGTGAATACGGGTTTTGTAGCCTGGGAAATCAGAGCCTGGTTGATAATCAGATGCATCGTTTATCATTTGATTCGACGAGGCCTTTAACGTGAGAGTCCAATCAGTGATCGTCCCCGCGTTATCAGAACTGATCAGTGTGAGAGAGATTTGTTGGAATTAATTTGAAAACATGATGTGATGCTTTCTGTTGATTTGCTGCATATTCTTGTTATGCTTGCATCCTTTTTTTTGAGACAACTCGTATACTAATGGAGATATGATATCAAAACATACACGTTTTTTGGAGGGAATTAGATTCTCTAGGTAATTGATAGGATGTATTATTGTCGTATGTTGCATAGTTTTCAAGATATGATACATTTCATGAATAATTATAATAAAAATTAGGTGCTATTATAACTTCTTGTTTCGTTAAATGTATTATGGACATCTGTATAAATTGAGTGTTTTGTAGTTTTCTGAATTATCCAAGTTATAATTGAACATACGGCCATGTAACAGCGTCAGCTGTGACAGCCAATCGTGTTGTTCGAACTTGGGAAATTTGTTGCTTGGCAAGAAGAAGAAAAAGTCTTTCCCTGGGGCCAAAGTCGTAACTTGGATGTCGGAGGCAAGATGGTGCACGTGTAAAACACCAGGAAGAGGGTAAAGTTGGAGATAAGCTTCAATTGAACATGAAAATAGAACACAATTGAAGTAGAACTTAAAAATCACCAGACTATACATTTCACTGATGTCAATTAGAAATGAATGAAATTTCAAATATATGTTAACCAAATGGGTTATTTCAATTTGATTGATGGTGAAATGAACTTTCAACGTTGAAAGCTTCATCAAAAACCCTAAAACCTGATTAGCCGGTTGGAGATTGGGCGGAAATAGTCATGGAAATGCCCTAGCAGTTCGGATGAAACCCACTTCAGTTATATGTATATATATATATGTACTCTTCTCGCTGATGCTTACGGCTACATTTTGCTACCGGCAAGATTGAATTATCCTGGATTCTCCTCATATATGCTCCTGCTGGTCTACATGTAAGGCATACCAGCGTTATTGCATACCACCGTCGAATTAACTGCGCAGAACGAGCATTTGCCATTTACACTCAGAGTCCTCTAGAGAGGGTCTCCAACATTTCGAGTAGATATCAAGTTTCATTCCACTCGCTTCTCATTGTTTATTCGCCCGTTTCTCGACTATGAAGATTTGCCGAGTGACATACATCTTCAGTCATCGGTCGATTTAAAAGTAAAACAATTGTTGTAAACTTTACAAGATTTGAAAAAAGGTGTTGCTGATCTGAAATATTTTCTATAACAAAAAATAACTCCACTGCATGTTATGCAGGATGAGTGCGTTTCACTTTTTATGAAATGCAACTTTTCGCAGCTGGAGGGAAAGTGCTTCAGGAAAAATGCACGTTGTTATGACAGTTCATCAAGTTGAGCTTGGGATAGCGTGTTTTACGTCTCTTGCAATTTGTTCGTATAGTTATATATCTATACATCCAGAGAATCATGATGGTGCATCAGTCTAGCTGAAGGATGAGCCCGAGAGCTAGACACATCCATTGCTCTGGTTCGTTGATTTCGCTGGAGAAAGTCTTGGTGACTTTCTATGCCATATCATATATTGTTCAATGTTCTTTTACTTTTGCTAATTGTAATTTGAGTTTAAATTATTATTACTATTATTATCATTATCATTATTGAAATGTTGCAATGTGACTTATTGAAAAGGTCATTATGTGCTAACATGATATTAAATGGTGTGATAATTAACGACAGGACGTGATCGCAAATAAATCGTATTAAGCATTAGCAATCAATTACATTGTGATTACAGTTGTGTTCCAATGCATATGCAAAATCGACTACATTGAAAGTTATTCGAGGTATATAGGCATCATTTATTCACTCTTGGTTCTATCCACGTATGTTTCTACCGTGTATACTCGATGATAAACCCCTCTAGATAATTTACACATTATCATTGACTGCTTTAATCGCAACTTAGCATTTATTGTAAATTTACAATATTTCATGAACCGCTTTATAACTCGGAAACTATGCAGAATACAGTAAAATTCTATAGAACTAATGTTGTAGAGCATTAAATTGCCTACAAAAAAGGTCATAAGTAATTTTGTTGTATCTCGTAAAGTTTCAGAGATATTTAAAGAAATATAAGTGTTCATGATTTGGTGAAAATGTTAATATGCAACAATGCAGAAAAGTTTCATCAATTATTTTTAAATAGGCAATTCGTACGCCTCTAAAGCAATATATGTAAATATCACCACCCTCGTCATCATTCGCAATACATACATATAACCTCATGCAACGTAAATCTTTTCCTCTCCGAGACTCATGAACTGATGAGGCTCTAATGTTCCTTTTGGATTAACGGTTCAAAGCCGGCTAATACGGACGCGCTTATAAAAGTCTGCAACCTCAGACTATGTAATGCTATGCCAGGTGGCAAAGAGCACTCTGTCTTGCGCCTTGGAATGTATATATGCACATGGAGTTCGTTTATCTTTATATATAGCAGTATTTAGCCTATACCTATACATATACATATACATATAGTTATAATTCCGATACGCAGATGTTCATTAGAAAATAAGAAGAAATGAAAACGAAAAACCAGGTCGGCAAAAATGGATTAGCTGCAGGAGCAAAAGGCGAGAAAGCGAGATACAATCTTGAGAGGCTCGTATAATGTTTTCAAATTACAACAGCGCCAAGAGGATTGCCCAGGGCAAATCTCGTTCGCTCCTCCCAGTGATAAACGGCCTCTATCGGGACCCGTCAAAGCCCTCCCTGAGTTCGTGGACTAATCCAACTCCATTTCCCTCCTCCAAGTAATTCATCTTGACATTTTATCATTTCTTCTTTTTAGTTCAGACTTTGACATGGAGGCTAAAATGAGCTATTAGCGACCACTTGTCTATATTTTATCTTAATATATATAACTTCTGTTTGAATGATTATAATAATGATGTTAATATGTTTATTGGAAACGTTAGAATGCCATCTATTTATCAAGATAATTGACATTTCAGGTAGAAAACATTATATATGAGTTATATATAGATTTGGCCATGTGAAATCATGCATAATTCATGTATAATTCAGATATAATTGATATATAATTCATGTATAATTTATATATAATCCGCGTATAAACATTTTCACGTGGGATAATGTTTGCATTGTTACTTTTTTTTCGGAATATCTCAAAAATTTTACGATAATATTCTCCTAAACTACTCAAATCTTTTCGATGTTCTTGTTATACTCTCAGTTCTGGAATTATTATGCGGTTGGAAGTGGCCGTCGAGTGTTTTCAATGTAACTTTTCCGCGTCTACAGCCGGTGTGCCTTTAGAACTTTAGCGACGACGATCAGCCGCGCCGAATTCAATCCCCGAGGATATATAGATAGACGCCACGCTTACAGAAAGTTTGTAATCCACCGTTGCTTTCTGCATCTCTATCGTCGCTGCAGTGGCCAAGGATAACTTTGGTCGCGCACATGACGCGACGTGGTATTTATAAGCCGTCGGTTGGACTGTTCAACTTCCGGGGGACAACGTCGGTGCAATAACTGTGCTGGCAGCCGCGGACATACTTCTTGCTGACATTACGAAGAGGGACGGACACACAGAGTGTGGTAGGATGTAGTAGGACACAGAGCAACTCAATATTGTTTGCGCTCTCGTTTATAGTTGAGCGAAACTTTACCAGGAAATACAAATATGCCTGTTACCGTTGCTCTAGTCCGTATATTTCACGTTATATCGCAATTTACTCGCGATGATGTTGTATCTACGATAATATAAATCCTTGTTATTATTGTCAGTCATGAACTATCATGAGGAAGTCGTGAATCCATAGGGCAAATAAGATAAGTGAATAATGATTTAGTAACGACTGAAATGTATTTATGGAGATACTTAAATAGAGATTATTGATTTGTTAACGTTCGTTGACCATATAATCAATATTGTAGAGAAAATCTGATTTCCTATGAAAACGGTCCTATACCTTTTTTATCCATCTTGTATTTTCAGAATCGCAGGGAAATTGTATTTTTGAATATTGGATATCAATATTCACAGTTAGTATCATACTCGATGGAATTAATGGATCAGGTAGAAGAGATTATACATAGATTATACATGAATTATTAATGATTCAGACCATATGTAATTTATCTACATTTTCTCTGCAAATCTTATATCTTATACATAAATCATATATAATTATAAAAGTAGAAGTTATTTATTATTCAATTACATA
>JABSMT010002998.1:0-10035 GCA_018902335.1 Eumacrocentrus americanus | reverse complement strand
ACGAAAACGTATCGATTCGAATTTTGAGATCCCATGGTCCCTGAAGACCAGAAGAAGTAGCTCTTTATACATCCTACTAACCTGATACGGTTTTATTTCCTTCGATGAAATTCACAGCCCACAGCTGTGACTTTTCTGTTTTTAGAAAATTAGGAATAGGAAAACATGACGAGGAAGGAAGTGAATGGTCTTTGAGGATCAGAAGAAGTTATTCCCCATAACTCCTACCATCCTGGTACTGTTTCAGCATTTTTTGCGATGAAATTCGAATTGTTCTCTAACCGAGTCGACTGCCCATCGACTGCCCATCGACTCTGTTCGAGCTCTTCTGCTGTGACAAAATTTACCTGCCACTCAACATAAGTATTTTTCTGTGGGCAGATCTGAACGTTTCTCGCATCTCAAAGAATTTCAAATTATCGGCATTATTTTCAAACCAACCATTTTTTATCTAATTGCATGCTAAATGGATAAAAAACCTTTCATTATGCGTATAATATCAGGATCTAGGACCTCTGGTCTTTCTTTTTCACGATAAGCATCGTAGAAAGGATAAATAAAAATATTTCATTTACAGAGCACTGCTGCAAAATGATAAATAATTTTTTTTCCGATTTTGACAAAAATTGAAATCAGAGGTTCGTCGTATTTATGTTTGTAAATGCTCCGTCAATTTTCACACTTTTATATTACAATTTACAATCCAAAAGTTTGGTTTGAAAATTTCGAACTCAACAGATGGCGTTGGGTTAGTTGGCATTTCACCTTAACTTGAGACGATTTACCATTATACATACAAACCTTATATGAATGCAGAGGAAATCCTTCCTATTTCCTTTACCCATCTCTCAATATTTTAAGTGCCACCAATAATAATTATAACGCAGAAGTTTAATATTCTATAGATATCCTGAGTATCTGGAACTAACAATGCTAGTTTATGTAAAAAATGAATGCTACAAGCAAAAGTAATTACTTAGAAAGTCTGCTTTACGACTTTTTCTCATTACTTTGCTTCCATGTGATCATAATGGATTTCTTCCGAAGCTACCTTTATCATTTATATAAAACATATCTTTCTAAAGATAAAACATTTTTCACGCCAGTAAATTAAACAAATTTCTCAGTTCCTGATTGCATTCGTCCGTCCGATTGCCGATAGTTTTTCAACAATTTCCTGCTGTGATCGGGGGAGAAAAAAAAATCACTGCGCTAGTCAGCTCTTTAATCGGAATCGATGGCGGCAGGAGTATGGATGGTGAAAAACGCTGGATTCGAATTCATGTGTAAACTGAGATCGTGTTAAGCGGCTTTCAATCTAAATAAAAAAAAACAACCAGTTGTGTCACAGTTGAAAATAAAAAGTCCGATCAGATCACGTTCGTCAACCAACACGAAATCATATAAAAGTCTATTCATTCGAAAAATCCAATGTTTACATCGTAAAAAAACTAATAAAAAAATATCACTAACATGAGCGTCAGGTTTTCAATTTTTCGAAATCCTACGACAACGTATGCGATAATTTTATAAATTTTCCTATTCCAGTAGTGTAAACACAAAGCTCATGAGAAAAATAAAAGAAAGCTCTCTCGACAGCAAAAGCTCACGAGAGTATATTCGTAGTACGTAAATCCGAGGTATATAATGAAAGCGCCATGGCTAAAACCTCTCGACAAACTTTAGGAGTGCGAGTTCATTGTTCGCCAGAGCATTTGCATTCAAGTTCGTTCGACGTATATCTACGCGCGTTTGGGTCTTTCGAAAATAATGCGGATAGAGTTCTTCCGTTGTTCGTCGACGAGTCATAAAAGCATTCGCGCATAAACCTGTCACGAGAGATAATGAGTCGATCAATTCAGGGGTAGGGATTGTAAAATCTATCTCAATAGCCTCTGATGTGATATCCAATTGCGTGATCAACTAAGTAATGACTGAAAATCGAATATTCTCGGTGATTTTATTACATATTCTCTGGATTTATATATTCATAGTATGACTTCATAATTTAGTGCAGCGATGCAGCTATCGTTCGGCAAATAACCCATTAATTCACCACCGATGACATAAAATTTGTCGGGCGTAAATGCAAATCAAAATAAAATAGCCCACAATAACCAGTGCATCAGTAATGAAAGGTAAATATTGACGTGTTCACGTTTCGGAAAATTGACATTCATGATGGGAATCATCGTCGTTGATGCAGTTCTGGAAATATCACGGTTATTATGAGCTTAGAAATGTTTTCTTTAAAAAAAATCTCATACTAGAATGCTTCTAATTTTCTAAAATTAATTTCTTTATAAGGTTTTCAAATAGTTGAGGAAAATTTCCAGACCAATGAAGTGATTTTCAATGATTTTTGACCCAATGATTTTTAACCTACTATAATCATTTGAAACCAAGAGATAAAAAAACGAACGACGAAAAATTAATGGATCAAAAGTTATTGTTAATTTTTTTAATTTCTTTAAACTTCAACCCAAAATTTCGTCTTGAATCATTTCTCGATATGGTCGAAGTTTTACTTACAGATGTGCGAGGATAAACGAAATTCTGTTCAGGGCTCGACCCTAAAATCGGAGGTCGTCTAAAACGAGACAATTGCCAAAAGCCACAAATACAAAGTGCTTCTTTTCCTCTATCGTCTTTCTGCTCTGCCTCAGCAAATCCATTTCGCGCCCATGTTTTTCTGGCAATAGTCGGGTGGAAAGTTTGTGGTATGGTCGTCAGCTGGACTGGACATTACCGTTATAGGACCGTAAAAAGTTAATGCTCGCAAGTGCCAAGGCAACTCGAGAACAAGTACGAGATATGACACGAAAAAATTATCGACAATAAGTTAACATTGTGCCACGTGTAATTTTGAAATTTTTACCAATTATAAAAAAGCAATTTATTATTTTTACCTATAACACGATGAGTATGTTAATTTTTCGATATAAAAAGATTTTTTTAATCCCCATAGGGACATGGAATGTTTCAAATCTGAATTCGACAACCTCCGCAGGCAGACAGGATTTTGATCAGTGCCCAGTGTACGGTGCTTTGCGTGCGAACTGCACAGCGATTCATCATCCGGGCGAGACATTGCGTCGACCAATATCGATATATAATCTCGGAGAGAACAGTGGATAACGTCGGTAGTGTATTGGTATATGTCGCTAACGGACATTGCATCGAGTCAGTGCTGAGCCATCGATTCACTGCGCTGCACCACGTAATAACAATTTGCCACGTGTGTAGCCATCACTACCGTACAAAGATGCAAATGGTAGCCTATCGATGGTAGCCATATGAATCTAATCTCTCAATTTAAAAGTGTCTCAGTCTCCGCCGGGATTGAGGAGGACACAGTGTCAGATGATATGAAATTGCATAGAAGTATTTATTGCGCATTGACCTATAAAGGAATTGCTTACGATTCAGTCAAGCGTCGGAAACATAAAATGTCAAAGGTAAAGGTTGTGGCAAATAGAGCAAAAATCTCAGGGAGATGTTCAGATGTCGAGAGCAGTTTTTTGTGTTAGCGGAGAAAACGAAGTCATATCAAAAAGTTTGCTATTACTTTTATATGCATTATTTATAATCTATAGCCATTATTACTTTTGCATTTAATGCATAAAATACTATTACGTCTCACCAGTTAACCATATAATTCTGCGCAGAGACCCAGATATTTGTCTTTAGTGAGGACAAGTGTAGAGTTGCATACACAACTTAAAAGGTGAACTGGTGAATCTCTGGAATTCTGAGACTGGGTCCTCGCAGACACAAGAATCCGAATGTAAAACTTTGATGTGGCACATATGCGAGGTCACGACGCCAGGGATTTGTCAGCAATTCCTTTATTTCTCTTCTTCCTTTTCTCATCTTTTAGCTTTATTTTCGCTTCTTGCGCCCGGATACACATTCTTTCACACTATCCTTCTACTTCTTTCAGCTAACTCATAAATAAATTATATCACGATTTGTGAAATGTCACATTGCAATTACCGCGAATTGTTTGGCATCTGTGCTATTGCGCGAACGTCGACCCGGCACATCGATACGGAAACCAGGCTATGTTATCAGTGGCAACTATAGAGAATATGCTACTAAAACATTTATATGTTCGCCGATGTCGCAACTCATACGTCCCTAGGCTCCTCTATTTGCTTATGTTTTGACTTAGAAACTTTGATTTCCCGTTAGATAATCTGCCATAAACATCTGACAAGTGTTCAATGATGGAAAAACAGAAAATAAAAGAATACAAAAGTACTACTAAAAAGAGAGACTCAAGTAGGATTGAAGTTTTACGAAGAGAATGTGGGTCACACACGGCTTATCGCGACTTTTCACAATATTGTAGGCTTTATATACTTACTTCGCTCGGTCACATTGACCACGACAACATCGATATTCGACTTTCTTTCTCCAGACGTGGAGAACTTTTTCAGTAAAACATTCTGCTATTGGCAATCGGCGAAATTTCTCTTGCATTTTCATTCAATGCAGGGATCGAAAAGTCAATGTGCGAGGCATACGTAAATCCGCTGTGACAAAGCCAACTGTTACTTACCTGAAACAAAAAAAAATCAACAGTTAGTCAACGCGGAAGAATCTTACGTTGCATGGATAAATTTTTATCCCTCAAACAATTTTCAAAACCTTTCAGAGAAATTAATTTTGACGTCTTTAAAGATATGAATTTTTCCATTTCTGGACTTTGAAAGATCGTAGTAACCATAATTAGTTGCGATAAAACGATATTCAAAATCACTTCTTTGGATAGGTTGGAAAATTTCCGAATTCATGAGATGATTTTGACTGATTTTCAACAATATTGAAAACGCGTATGTTAATTTTGTTTTTATGAGATATCATAATACAACGCAATTGCGAATGTATTCATGTGTCTGCGTTGTCATTGACGGTTGAAGAGAGAGTTGCTCTCTATGAAAACTTGTCGAATCGAAACGGGTCGTACGATCGTGAATTACGATGGCTCGGTTCTAATCGACCGTCGTCACGGAACATCGAGATCAAGTGCCTGTATATATATACATATATATATATATGTATATAGCCCGTATATGTACTTCACAACGTGTCTCCGAGGTTGCCACGCGATAGGAGTGATTCGAACAGAGCACGAAGGTTGCATGCAAGGCCATTCATCCTACCACCTGATACGATAAATTGCACAGCTTATTTCGGGTCACGCACACATGAAACCCTGAGGGTCAAAGCCCTGACAATGACACGAAAGAAAAAATGATTGATGACAAAATATAGACGATTCATTCATTCAGTGCATTTGACTGAAGTTTATGGGTAATTGAATGCGATGAAATACAACGAAAAGTCCATGATAGTGTTGATAATGATGATGATGATGGATCTGAGGAAATTTCATTGACAAAACGTGCTTTTACGCCGTCCACGAGCCAACAGGATTGATGTGGAACGACCCCGGCACAATTTAGAGTTAAGTACTCTAGACCATACGCGGAACAGCCCATTTAACAAGCTCGCAAAAAGGGGCAAAGGGCTTTTTATCCATAGTGAGATTAAATACAAGGCCGAGAATTCCTATTAAGAAAAAAAAAGATTAATGCTGAAGAATATCAAAACTTCTTATGTCGATTTTTACTGAAAATTTGTTAATCTATAATTTATATATGATTTGTATATATATAGTAATTTCTGTCCAAGGACATGATATATAAATCCGGGTTAGAAAAATATTTTATTCGACTCTACAATATTTGAGGTGAGACTTCATATAGTGAGTGCACAATATTTGGCGAAAAAGCGACCGTATCTCTCGAGGCAGGAGCAAACATTTATTATTTGCTCAAAGAGTCTCGGGCAATTGTGTGGGACGGCGAGAAACGTCCACTGTATATACAGAGAGAAAGAGACACATTGCGGTGAAGAGATATTGCTGCAATTAATTACTTAGGACGAACCACGTCCAAAACTGAAACAAAGGCAGAAATTCTATTTATTATTATTATCATCATTATTATATGCACGCACGCATAGTTCTATCGAAAGATAATAATAAAAAGGCTTATTATTTTCATAGGAGTAACGAAAAAATTAGTTAATTAACCCTTCAGCGCCGGGGTCAATATATATACTGACCTGTAACAACACACTAAAAACGATATATATAACGAACTATTGGTTCGATAATTACATGCTTTTGATTTCGGCTGATCGAGTCAAAAGGTCCCCCGGCCCAGGAACTGAAATTGCGTGAGTAGGCTCTCGGCGCTGAAGGGTTAAGGGCGCATTTAAGTCTATTTTTAAACACGAAATATTAATGATCAAAATGTTGTACCATGAAACTTTGACAAAAACGAAGAAATCGGAATAGACACTTTGCAGATTTGTTACCGACATTGACATTTTTTAATCAATTTTAATAAAAACTAAAATTTCATTCAATCTTGTAACAAGTTTCAAGTAATGTATGTAAATTTAGGATCTTAACAATGAAAATTTGTTTAAAAAAATTGTTTCCCAACATTAATAAATTTCGGTCGGTAACCAGTGTGCCCTTGTAAATATGAAGTTTGAAAATTTGAAAAATCAATTAATTTCACAGGATAAACATACTGTTATATAGTACACTTAATTAATGGCAAAGTGCTTCGGACAACAAGGCGCAATGCAAATGACGCACCATTGTGACAACACACGGAAAATCACATTAACATGTTCATGTGTACAGTCTCGTGCGTGTCTATATATAGTCTACATATATATTCACATTCGATCTGCTAGGCTAACGTTTCCTCGTCCATCGTCTGGGTCGTTACGAAATCACGAACGTATTTGCACGTGTTTAGATATGCACGTTAACCAACGCTCGTAATACACATAGTCTCAGAGTGAGTTTCCTCGTGTAATACATAGTTCTATAGCTGGACACACGCGTTAGGCGGAATTAGCGACTCTCGGAGTCTATTTGCATGTTCCTACAATAGCGGTTAACTGGCTACGACTAACCTCCACGCAGCTCATCGTATTTCTCGTGTAATGAACATTAGGTGCATTAAGATATATATCTCGAGTGTAAAAACAGAGACTAAGCCCTCTTTAATGCATGTCGTTAAAATCTTTCTCATCGCGTCACCATCATAAGGATGGAAGTTGTTAATGTAAATTTCTTGGAAAGGATGCAGTCCTTTATCCTACAACTATACTTTTTTTGTTCCTCCATTAATTTGAAAAACAACTCGTATATACCAATTAGCAAGTCGCATTTAAATGCATTGATCGAACAGACTTCGTCACGGAGCCAATTTAGTTTGAGTCGCAGAGTCTATAAAAAGACTTTCGGTTAACTTTATTATCGCTATTTAGCACATTCGCTTGAACGTTGGCTTCTATCCGGCTGTGTTGCTAGGTAAAACGTTTTTTTTTTTGGTCATCGGTTTTTTTTGTCAGACATACATTATCAGCCGGATGAGTTAAGTTCTTCTAGTTTTAACCGGATGCACTATTTTTGCTGCTCTTTGTCCTATGAAGCGTCAGAGACGGCTGATAATCACGCGCAATTCTATTATCTACAAGAGGTTGTAGTAGTGTCAGCTTAATTATTTTTATTACATTTTTTTTTACAAAAATTATCACATCCCATGTACATAATCCGCATGTAATTTATGATCAAATCATATATTACATCATATACCATATATTGTAATTCCCAGAATATTACATCAATTCTGTTAAAAGAATGAATTTCTGCTGAAGACACCGATAGCACACACGTCCCACTGTAATTGCAAAGATAATTGGTGTTGACGTAACATATTTTGCTGATATGTGTCGAAGGACAAGCGAAAACGATGCTCATTGAAGCATGTAAAAGATATTTAATGGCGAATATAGAACAATAAAAAAAAAGATGTTGAAATTTTAAGACGAATAAACGATCATCTTTTTGATTTTACTAATTCTTCGACAGATCTATTCATCATATATGGTAAACCCAATAAATGTGAATGTGAGAATTTCGAATTGTCGATGAATCGTTGAGATTTGTGGCACATGCACGCGTGGCACTGAACCGATAGAATTGTGGCGTTATCACGGCACGAACGTTCGAACGTAAATTTACCACTCGACGACTTTTACGGCGTCCGTTCTAGAAGAGGATGGCCCGCACTCCATCATAACAATAATTCCTGTAGAAATACCAGAGCGCTGAGTCTGAACGAAAAATGAGAGCCAACGGAGTAGGATAGAGATGGAAACGAGAAGGAGAAAGATATGGTCAACGGGATATATCGTTCTAGCCAAAATATCTTTCTTTTTTTGTCTACAAGACTTTCCGTTACAGATGAGTGTTTCGGAAACCTATCCTATGATGTCATTATATTACTATACGTATTTGTGCAATCAATGCACAATTGTGCAGTCAATGGTTGAGTGAATATCATTTATTGCAGTAATAAAATTACAGTTAAAAGTATTTTTAGAAAATTATTGTAATCTGCAATGTTTGAGAGTTTTCTGTATTCACATCATAATTCAGTGAACGAGACGTTGTCAATGGAAAGTCTCCCGTCATTTAATTATGAGAAGGTATTCCTGCAAAGCGATCGATCACTTTTGTTCGTTTTATTAGATTTAAAAATTCAAATGAGTGTCAACTTGTGGCTTTCTACTTCCACAGTGATTAAGCACATGGAAAGAGATATTGGCATAATTTTCCGGGTTAGAATATATGAGTGAAAGTTAAATACACTATATTAGCTGGTTTTACAAACTATTAAAAAATAATAAAAAAAGTCATAAGGCATAATTTCTTCATAATGATATTGGTAATAAGTCTGTAAGAATAACTTCTGGTGTTGAATATCACAAAATGTAGGATTTATATATTGAAATTGTATATGCAATTTTTGAGTTTAGTAATTTTTCATGGCAGCTTAAATTATTTTTGATGTTGATTGTCTGTGTAAAAATTTTTGCAAACTATACACTCATTATTTATGCAGAATAAAAAAAGTCGATAAAAACTGAGATGTTCATAAACCCTACACCCCGTTGACTATTTAATATCACGGTATATTACTCCTTTCATATCACATAATAAACTTTACTTTATTATCGTTGGTGTTTTAATGGCTGCTCGTCACACTGGGATTTTCAGCTATTAAATTTTTTTCCTACCAATCACATTCACAAACACGGATTCATTCCGCAAACAGGAAAACTTCCAGACATTTTTGTTCAACTCTGTGCTCGCTTCTCTCTTATAAACGGTATAATACATGGAACTTTTATATTTGTTATCTCCACATTTGCATGCGTTCTTTTTTCCGCTTATTGTTTTTCACGTATTCCGATGTCTGATGGACGAATGACGTAGTTAGGATCGTTGCAATTTTATCGAGTGTATTCACACGAATCCCCAGAATATCGATTGAATTGCGATAAAAATCGTCGCTGGAACGAAAATCCCCAGGGCTGCGACTAGGGAAGGATGACGATTCATGTATTCTTCAGGGACAATAAAGGATTCTATCGGGGCCATTTTTGTTGGAGAAAAGAAAAAGTCGATTTGCTCAGTCGTGCGTTAACTAAAGTGAATCAAGAGTAGCGACACTGTCACGGAGATATCTCGTTCTCTTTGTTGCCTTTCCTCCCTATTCGATCAGACAAAGCTTGACCATGTAAAAGAATAGTATATAAAAAGCTTGTTTCGATGACAAATAAATAATCCATTTTTGTTCTTTTTATCTAATAGCGTAACTGTGAATCCGGTCTCGATTCACATTTCATTAACCACAAGTAATATAATCTTACTTTTGCTGTTTTTTTTTTTACAAAACAAGTGGAACAAATATTATCAAACAAGAAGAAACGTTATGACAGACAATTATTTTCAAATCATTCTACAATAATAATTCAGTAGTGAAGTGGTAAAAAAAGATAACTCAAAAATTACGAAAAATTTTAGACACTTTTATTTTTAGGAATATCTCAAAAACCTTGGGAGATACGATAAAATCTTATAGAACCTTTTTT
>JABSMT010002987.1:0-20916 GCA_018902335.1 Eumacrocentrus americanus | reverse complement strand
TATTACTTATTATTTATATTATTTTGTTTCATTTCACAATTTGACAATTCTTACCTTCTCCGTGCACTCTTTGTCACGGTATTTTCCACTGCACACCCCCTTTTCTACCAACACTGTGACAAAAACCAGTGGGATATACACCTCACGCACACAAACCAGGTCCAGCTGAGCCCTCACAACCCGCGAGATTTTCCGATTTCCTTTTTGTTCACGCGCTCACCTACTACACCATGAATCGTCTTCTAGTCATGCTCCATACCGTTATTCTTGCCAAATAACCGGCTCCACACATCGTCCGCTCACCTATCAACTCTTTTATGTCGGGGAGATCGCGCACTGCCACACTTCGGGGCCCTGTTTTCTCTCTCTAGCCTACCCCATCGACGACAACAACAAATATGGCGAGCGCGAGAGCTCCTCTGCAGCTCGGCTGCTCTCCGGGCGAACGACAGCGAGATTTCCTAGTTCTGATAGATGGAGCCAGCTGTATGGGACGTGTGGTAGGGCTACTAAAATACGCATGCGTTGCTTTTCATCCGCATACCACATAGGGTTGTAGGTGTATTATTTTTATTGTTCCATGTGCTCGTGACATCAACAAACAACAGAAAATGGCGGACGAAAGGAGCAGGACGACTTCTGGGAGGGAAATTCACGGACTTTACAGATCACTCATTGCTCTGAAGAGTCCAGGGTGTGATTCTAAATGTAAAACAAGGTTTTCCCTGGTTGAATCGAATGTCAACAGAGACATGTAGGCCCTGGAGTTGGTCCTAAGCCAGCATTGACCTTGTTTCTGCATGAATCAAGTTACCAACTACCTCAAAAGATATATTGTTAATGCAAAAATATACCAGGTGTAATACTTATATAGATATAAATAAAAAATTAAGTACAATCATTTGATAATAGAAAGACTTATTTTTTTAATGGCACAAAAACAATATTTTTCAAGACTTGACCTTTTTTTTGAATGTTGATTATCTTTTATAGATCCTAGATGTTTTTTAGTTACACAAATACTTAAGGAGAAGCATGAAGAAGGCTATTTGAATATTCGCGCGATATCTTAATTCAAATTTAAGGTAGCAGTGGCGCTGGAGAGCCGACCAATCAAATCACGGTAAAGTTGCGTTCCGAGCTGCGCAGAAAATGGCGTCCTTTTAGCCTTCCTATTGGGGACGGAATCTTGCGAGGCTCTTGAGTAGGTATATTTTTGTGTTATTTACATAGAAAAAGGCTGTATCACCTTAAAAATAGTGCCACTATTGTGTTTTATAAATTGTACTTATTAGAATACAATTGAAAGGTGAACTTATTCTTATTTGTGTATCAGGATGTAAATGGATAAAGTTTTGAAAACGAACGGCGGTCATGTGTGTTGTCCGGTGGTGACAGTCATTCAATTGTTTTGAAAATAAATTAATACTAACATTCGATACAGTATTAGAGTCGAGTACTTATATTAATAATCTTGCAATCACAAATTTATGAAGCATATTGAGCAATTACATTGTAAATCAAAAAATTAAATACCTAACCTAGATGTTTCTATTTGTTCCAGCAGTCATGGCACCCAAAAGAGGTAAAGTGCAAAAGGAAGAGGCCCAAGTGTCCCTTGGCCCCCAGGTACGAGAGGGTGAAATTGTCTTCGGAGTGGCGCATATTTTCGCCAGCTTCAATGATACATTCGTGCACGTTACGGATTTATCGGGCAGGTTAGTATTTTTAAAGTTGCAGGGTAACATAACCTATCTTCATTTGATTGGTTTTGTTTAACTGGTCCACGTTATCCAATTTTTTAGGGAAACCATCGCTCGTGTTACTGGTGGAATGAAAGTCAAGGCTGATCGTGATGAAGCCTCTCCCTACGCCGCTATGTTGGCTGCTCAGGTAAAAAATACGCTCTGACCATGCTTTTGATACTTAGGCCACACTCAGGCAGCATCAAGAGCCCACAAGATACTCGAGTGTGCGTTCATGTGTGTGGAAAAATATTTTTCTCTTTAAAATTGCGAAAATTGTACTGGCAATTCGCCTCTTCTCTAGTGTACAAGGAGTATATTTGAATTTAGACAAAAAAAATACATTTTTGAACTCTGTTGAATCACATTGACATTGTGGAAAATTCTTTTTGTTTATTAGGATGTAGCTGAGAAGTGTAAAACTCTTGGAATCAGTGCTCTTCACATTAAATTGAGGGCTACGGGAGGCAACAAGACAAAGACACCAGGACCTGGAGCACAGTCTGCTCTCCGTGCTCTTGCTCGTTCAGGCATGAAGATCGGCCGAATTGAAGATGTGACCCCAATCCCTTCCGATTCAACTCGCAGGAAGGGAGGTCGTCGTGGACGAAGGCTGTAAACTACTTCTATTATATTATGTATTGGCTATGGCCTTACAATAAAAATTTGAAAAATCATTTCTTTGATTTTTAAGTAATGTCGTTTTTATTTATCTCGCCGTTTAATTACAAAAAAAATTTATGGATACCTAAGTTTTAGTTAATTATACAATCAAATTATTACAGTGAAATTCAGCTTTTCCAAGTGCATAAAGCATAAAATAGTTTAATGTCGTTAGCTAGTAACAATTAAATATTTCAAATCTGACCACAAAGCTTATCAAGCGTGAGAAGCAGTTTTACTTTTAAATCGACCTTCTGTGGTGTTTTGTGCTCAAGAGTAGCAATAGTATTCACGTATCCATACTGCATAACCAATCCGACAATAACAGGCTCCTCTTCTTTGCCTTCTTCAGGGACATAAGGCATTATTTGTAGTTTGAGCACAGCTTTATTTCCTTTTCGCCACACTACCAGTTTTGGATCATCTTGGAAGCTGTGAGTATCAACAGTGTCGTCGTACTCAGCAGCGTCGTCTCTTGGTGGAAGAATCAGAGGACTATTGGGTAACTCAATCGATGCACCCGGTATGATTCTGATCGGTTTAGGATCCTCCATCACCATCATTTGTCTCACGACAGAAGGAAGTAAATTAGGTGATTCACAGCCTAGTTGCATGTTCTCTCGCTTCAATTCTTCTTTTTCTCCAGAGGCAGACGTAGTTGTCGATATCGTTGGTGTTTCAAAGGGCAGAAGCATTATTTGAGTCTGATGTTGGGTGGGATTGCAAAATTTCAGAAGAAGCTCACACGATTTTCCCACTTGGAGTGGTTGAAAAGTGACAATTCGTACTTCTGGCAGATGGTAAAAAGCTGCGAGTTGGATTTTAAACTTGATTGACTGAGGAGAGTATTCAGGCTTGCTGACATTGTGCTCGCAGGTTCGACATCTTTGGGATCGCTTCACGGGGAATTTCTTGTGCTGAGGACGTAATTCATTGATCTTTTCAGCCTGAACTTCAGGGTGCTGGAGACGCTGCTCCAATGTCGTGACTTTAGTGATGTCTACAGGATCGGTAAAGATTGAATCAGGTAATTCTTCTACGTCACCAGAAGCAACAGAAGGCTGAGGGTAATCAGCTTGCTGCCATTTAGCTTCAGAGACCACTGGAAGTCCAGCTCGTTTACGAGCCATTGCAGAAGTCAATCCAAATTTCTCGAATTGCAAGGATGTGCGTTTGGGATCAAATTTTTTGCGCTCCTGCTGGTGACGTTCTCTTGAAGCGAGGATTTTGTGGAAATCTATTAGAGCACTGATCCTTGAAGCATGAGGATTCTCTTGCTCAGGCCAGCCACCAGTCGCTACAAATTGATCTGGAATTCCTGCATCCCTTGAGCTCCATCGACACAATGAGCAGCAGAGGTAATAAACCTTCTTTGGTGTTGTTTTCGCGTCCTCTCCACTGCCAGTAGGTGAAGGCCTTATTGGAGCATGGCCAGCTCGAATCGTCAACGTTTGAAAACAACATGGGCAGTCGAAACAATTGGAACATCTGCAATGTATGAAAGTTGTAACAATAAGAAGAAAAGAAGGCATTTTATTGGCTGCAGCCTTTTGATGAATTACTTGTTCTTTTTCAATCGAACTTCAGACGATGGCAGATTCTCCAAGCAATTTGGACAGTAATGAGAGTCGACCTAGAGCATTTAAAGAGCATATATGAATAAGAACATTGGTGAAATAAGGGATGAAATAGTTGAGGTTATTAACAATTACCTCATGCGAAACGCAGTAGCCACATCTAATTTTCAGACAATGACGACAAAAATATATCCTCGAGATTGGTTTCAGAGAACCACAGCTACAGGCATAACGCACATAATCTGGTTGAAATAAATACGCCATAATTGCTGCTAATAATCAGTTGTCCTCCTCGTTTGACATTTCTTGCATTTCTCGTCAAAAAATTCAGAACGATCCACTAGTTCTCGTGGTGACCACATAGTGGCCGCATTGTGTGGCGGGCTAATTTAAATAATTTCAAAGTTTATCCTAACCATTTTTGCTTTATTTCCTATTGATAAAAAAATTTTTACAGTCCCCATCCCACAATACTACTAACCATCCTCTCTTCAGATCTTCTAGCAATAGTAACATGATCGATAAATAATAAGTATTCCAATCCAAATTTATAAATATCGTACAATTTAAATTCATTTTATAATTTCCCATTATTAATCTCTTCCATTCCGTTCTGTAGAACCGTCTGTTAAAGTGTAAGCAGGCAAGTATCGTGATGGATTCTTGGGATCTCGCAGCAATGGATTTGGAGTAGTGCTTGATTTGTCGCCTAGACTACTGTATCCTTGATCGTATAGGGAACAATATGGAACTTTGTGTTCCAATAAAAATTTCCAGACTTGATTATACGTCCAATAGAGAATTGGACAGACTCTCATGATCTTTGGCCAGCCTGGATCGGTGTATTTAAAAGGCTCTAACTTCTCACCACCAGGATCGTCGCTTCTGATGCCCATTAAACTGGCTTTCAGCTTTTTATTTTCTTCTATCAAGGCAGTCACTGCAGATTTAATTGGCTTCTTCTTCCTCACCAATTGAATTCCATAGTATTGGGTGGCATTATCGATAAAATCATCCATCTATAAAGCAAATTCATGATTGCATTTTGCAGGATTTCATTGACAATAATTCGGCTTACCTCTGGAAATGAGTCGCCAGTAACGCTGAGACATATCAAGGGAGATATTCTTCTGACCATAAATACAGCAGCTGTTAGGTGAAGAATAGCTGTACAGTCTTTTCCACCATTGAAACTTAGGAATATCTCATCAGGATTGTATCTGAAGAAGAGAAAAAGAAGGTTAAACATCTTTTTAATTTATGGGCATGATTCATTATGTACTCACGTGTCCAGACATTGCTCCAATATTAAGAGTGAATAGCTCACGTGTGGTTGCTGTTTACCGGTCGCAATTACCGCCTCGGCATCTTCAAGCGTAAATTTATTGGTGTACACCATAATTCCTGTGTGAAATGACCTCTAATCTATTTAAAAATTGTATGTCAAGATTAGCAAAACTAAGATAATACGTTAAAAATTGTAACCTACATACAACCTTTGAGTATTTGAACTGTATCAGCGGTTGTCTCTAATACATTTCAATGGTTATAAATTATTATATATTCAGGTGGCTTTCAAGATTAATTGTGCACTCTGAGTATTATTTATTAGATGTCATGTAACAATTGTTCCGCAGTTGAATGAATAATCAATCCTCAATATTTCTTCATGCAAATTGACTAATACAAGATGCTTTTAAATATTCAAATGCTGATTATCGCAGACGCATCAAAAATACGTCACGAGCAGTGTCGTGCGTCAATTGTCATGTATTGTAATTGATGATAGCAATTAAATAATTAATTTCTTCTAAAAATTGTCATCTTGCTTCGCCACACTGATTTCTCTTATATTTTTGTGTGTATATGTTACCAACGGAGTGCATCTGCCTTACCGGCAATGTGTAGATGGCGTATTGTCGATTTTTTTGTGCAATTTCCATTATAATTATTCACTAAAGCACGCTGGAATGCCGGAGGAGCAACATTGTCCATTTGGTCTTATAAATTCTCAACAATAATCCAGACCATCATCAACCAACGACTTCTTGGTTAATTAAGTTAATCTACGGTATAATTGGTATGCTAGTCTATTCATTTATTACATTACAAGCTCAATGAATCTCTGAAAACTTAATTAATAACTGCATGCACATTCATTCTAATTCTGATGATAAACTAATTCGTTTATAAACATTGTAGTAACGGTCATTCAATGTCGACGAACGAGGATTGGAACGTCGAAAAACACAAGCTGGAACACGAATGTGACGAGCATTGGGAATTGCGCAAAAGTTTCCTGGAAACTCACAAGGATAAATTTCCTGAGGAACAATTAGTTTGCTTGGCTCAAGTATTCACAAATGTAGAGCTTTTAGGATGCAGGTAATTAAATACAAAAAAAAGTTTTATACAATTCAGTAGTGAAAAGAAGATAAGTCGAGGTAATTTTTTCATTAAAATCTTTGACAAAATTGATTGTATCTCGAAAACTATGTGAGATACGACAAAAATGCAAGTGACCTTTTTTGTAGAGAATTTAATTTCCTACAAAAAAGGTTCAATAAGATTTCTTCGTATCTCTCAAAGTTTTCGAGATATTTGTAAAAATGAAAGTGGCTAAAATTTTTTATAATTTTTTTGTTATATTGTACTGTATTGCTACGGAATTAAAAATGATTAAGAAGCATAACGAATACATTTTTAACTAATAAATTGTTATTTATCTTCAGATATCCTAAGGAAACTATGGATCTAGTTGCTGATCTATCGAAAGACGTAGCTCACGATTATAGAGAAAGACAGAAGAGTAAAATACAGAGGACATTCGTCAAAGCATCAGATGCTGCCAGTTCTAAAGTGAAAGGTACATCGAAAAATTGTGAGTTTTCCGTAGATCTTGAATTAAGTTGTTTGGAAATTACTAAAATTTTTTTTTTTTTTACCCAAAATTTGACTATTTATAGGAACGCTAAACCCACCATCTCACACCGGCCCCACGACATCCATTGAACCACCAAGCAAAAAACAAAAAACAATAGGAAATTGCAAGGAATCCACAAGGAAAGATTATTATAAAAAGATATTCAAAGATTTTGTTATAATGCAACACCCAAATAACACTCCACAGACGATCATCGATACCTCAGCGAGAATGAATGGAAAGAAAATTGAATGGAAATGTTCAATTACTACGGCTCATAAGAGTGGAAAGCCTCTAGGTGCAAAGAGCCCTATGACGTACGTATTTCTGATGCTAACATTCAAGAGAATAATATTTTTCTCAACATTTATAATGTCAATCTTGCAGGATGTGTGAACTTTTCGTAAATAACCAACTCGTGGACTACAGTTATGGTAATAGCAAAAAAGAAGCAAAATCAAATGTAGCAACAAAAGTTCTAGGTCGTCTTTCTAAAACATATCATACCATTGAGGTGCAGCATATCAATTATTACATTAATATTAACAATACCATATCTATATCTATTGCATTAAATATACTTTTTTTTTTACAACAGACCAAAGAAGATTGGAAATCGAGTCTTCTCGTGAAGCAAGTGACACTAAAGACCACGACTGAGCCGACAGAAGAACTGTTTCATTCTGACAATGTAGGAGTTAAACTAATGAAATCGATGGGATGGAAAGGTGGTGGTCTTGGCAAATCACAGCAGGGCGTCTTTGAGCCAGTAACGTAAGTCAGCGAAAAAAAAATTCTCGTAAAAACACTAAAGTTTTTTTATTAATAAATTTTTTACTTTGAAATAGTCTCGAACGTCAAGTATCTCGAAGTGGTGTGGGCATGAAATTAGACTCCACTAATATGAACGAGTTTAAGAAAAAATGTCACGAGGCATTGATGAAATTTATTCGAGAGGGCAACATGCACGATCATCTAGCTTTTCCTGATTTTAGTAATGAAGAAAGAGCTATAATGCATGGGTATGTATACTTGATTTATTCATTTAACTATAAATGTAAAAAATGCATCGATATGGTGTTATAATTTGTGATGTTTTTCCAATAACAGATGTGCGTCAAAACTGGGATTAAAGTCTGAGAGTTATGGACCAAAAGACCACAGAATACTTTTAATCTCTCTGAAAATGAATCCAAGTACTCTTCTCAAACAATTAATTGCAATTGGAGGAAATACAGAAAAATACGTCTTGCGAGAACCGCACAAAATTGAAAAGATAAAAAAATTACCCACTCGTCACAGTCCAATGTCGTGCGACACAGACAGTAATGACAGTGAGTGATTCTATTGATTCAAGTCCATGTCACTGGAAGTACCATTGCCTTGGGCCATGGTTTGAGGGATAAAAACAGGTTGGTTTGATGGCTTAACAAATAAAAAATATCGTTTGATAGCATAATCGTCTTTATTTATATTTCTTTCATTAAAAAAATTACTATAAGTGTTTATTATCGAATTTAATGTGTCTAAGACAAAATAACATTACATGCATAAATTCTGGAAACGTCTAACTCATCAAGAAGCGTAAATATAAGTCATTAATTCATTCATTATATACAATTTTTGCGGAATGCATTGGGCATAGATAAAAAATTCGTATTCAATTAGAAAGCTGGGTGTAAAAAAATTGCACAACTTATCTGTGTCTATTCCAATACTTTTGGTCCCTGCAGGACCTCAGGAATATTCGTTAAATTTTCTCCACCATACGAAAGCAGTGGAGACACTTCAACGTCACTTTGAATCGATTTAGCTCCCGCTTTCAATAGCCAATTTTTATGAAGGGCTAATACATCACGTTTGGCTGTCGATGGGCAGTCCTGACCAGCAGAATCTGCATTTTTCAACGGACTAAATTCACTCTCGCGAGGTGCCTCCCATGCCACGAAATTCTTTGAAAATTTAAAAACATCAAAGACAAATTTTTCTACTTTAATTCCACTGGCACTCGTGGGTACTACTCTTACACCTTTCTCATCAACATAAGGAATTTTCTTCTTAGCAACGTGTAGGTCCAGCTCGTGCTCGTGATGAAAACTCACATCTTTCAAAAAATCAACAGTAAAATAGTGATTACATATATTGCCAGCATTGAAGACAAGTTTCCCATTAGGTCGTCGTAATTCGGAGGTCTTCTGCGAGATCTCACTGTACTCCACCACTCGATATTGCCCGTCCACCTATTAACAATTATATTTTTACTAATTGTCGTCAGCAAAATTAAGTAATTAATTTTTTAATTTTTACCGACCTGACTAACAACGCCAACTGCCTCTGCAGGTTCTGATTTTTCCACGACCTTCACTCCACAATCAGCTTCTTTACTGAGGCAATAGCCAATAAAAACAGGATCGGCTACTCTAATCAGAATATTGTCAACAGAATGAACATGTACACTGCGAATATCACGTTTGGTCATATCGTCCAATATGCCTTGAACTTTCAATGCACGATAAAGCCCTCCATTTCCATCTGGCGCTCTTGATAACCGATGTTTTTCATCCAGCAATATTTCTCCATTGAATCCAAAGCAAGGGATCATTCCCTGCTTGAAAGCCTTCACATTATTCTTCGTCAAGCCAAAGTAATTCTTTTGCTCCAAAAAGTCTAGTGTCGTCTCATGAGTACTTTCACTCGTCAATATGTACCTATAAATAAAAGAATAATTATTAACCATGTTAGATACCGAATGAATGTTGCCATATGGAAGTGTCTTACCAACTAATCCCTTGACACGTTCCATACTTTTCTTCAGCAATAGTCTGCAATCGTCGAATTCTCTCGGCTTGCAATTGAAAAAGAGTCTTGTGCGATGGCAATCCAACATCGTACATTCCCTTTGGATATGTCACACCCAATCGAGTCCCCTGACCTCCTGCCATAAGTAGAACAGCCACACGACCAGTGGCAATCTCGTGGAGTCCCATGTCTTCATACTTTTGCCACTGAGAAGCATCACAATTATTCGCTGAGGCGATAGCATCGTCATCGATGGGCTGTATCCTGTCGTCTAATATTTTATTGTTATTCTTGGAAGACTCGGAAGCTCTGATAAAGTACGAGGTCACTTCAGCCAGGTCCAACTCCAGAAGATCATTGGTAATGTCAGTGCGTTGATCCTCTGACAGTTCATCCCAGAACCTCAGCAGATGTCCTTGTTTGTACTTATTGAGTTGAAGGCGCAGAGCTTCAATGTCCATGGTGAACTATTGTCTACTGAAACAGAGTAAAGGAAAAGGAAATGCAATTGTTGTTATCAAATAAAAAGCGACTATTTAAGTACATGAGTGACACGCGTCAGAAGTTGATACCTGGGGAGGTGTAGAATAACTGAATCTGTTGACGTAAACAGTTTGGCATTTAGACTGTTCATTATCGTGCCGGATTCTACCACCTCCTGTTGCAGCATTTCCTATACGATCATTGACCCGACCGTTCACTTTCACAATTGTCCGAAAAATCTCTCGATTTCTCTGATCCTCTAGCATTTCCTTTGCCCTCTTGCATCAGCCCGATAAATAACATCCTCTTTCACTTTATACCAAAGGCCATTGATTGGCTACGCTTTTTCTTTATCTTTCTTATCGTTTCTTGTTCATTTTTTTCGGTGTCGTGGAAGTCTATCAATAGCTCTACATTTTCAGATTACAAACGTAGACTCAAGGCTTTCATTTATATATTTCTTGGATTACTTCGACTATTTATCAGCAAATAATCAATTTTCTTTTCATCATTGATTCATGGAGCTTTGAGAATGTTCTCCTGGTCGTTTTGTATGGAAAATCATGCCAGTTTACGATTTTTATGATTATTACTAGGTGATATTGATGGTGTGATAACTATAGATTGTAGAAAAATACTTAAAGAGTCTCCTAGCACTCTTGACATTGACATGTCCCAAAGAATTGAATTATTGTTGATAAACAAACGGCACACTGATGACATGCATGTTGATCATCTATTGCTGCTCCAATCAGTGCAACAGCTGCTGTCATTATCACATCTGATATATGGGCTTTAAATGGTATTTGTTATCTGCAAAAATGTCGTGTTAATCATCTCAATTCTCAAGAAGTGTAACTATCATTTTTATTTTATTTAATTTTTTATTACGCCGGCGCAAGGACTGTATTTTATTATTATTATATAAGCCGGGCATGTGGAAGGGCTTACACGTCATCCACGTCATCATCGTGGCAAAAATATGTGTATAAACTTCTGCCGGTAACCATCATCTCTCTCTCCTCAACGAGAATAACTTGCATTCCAACCGAAAGTTGCCGCCTGTGTAGCGCCCACTCTCGCGGGTTTCAGGATTGCCAAACACCGCTGACTAAAATCTGAATTTTGTCTTCAATTAAATTCCAATAATCATCAATAAAAAACTGATATGGCCTCCAAAAAATGGAAATATATTCTATTTCGTACCTAAATGATGACAAATCACTAGAAATATTCCCAAAATAGCCGAGAAAACAGCATCAGAGACTGAATGATGTAATTTTTTATGGTTGGTAGTCATGTGATATCCAAAGGAATTTTAATGGATGACAATAATGCAGAAATATAAAGAAAAATAATAAAAGAATAAAAGAAAGTATTATATGAATGGGAATAATTCAAAATTGACGACGATTATTGTCCAGACTATTGTCTATTATCACAAAAGAATAGTTGAAAATAAAGGAAATGAATAAACAGTTGTCGACTCTGTTGAAATCCGCAAGTGGCTGCAGACGTGGCACAACCGTCTGCCAATGAGGAGACACGTATAATTTTGATAGGCGTGGTTTAGCTCCAACTTGCTCTTATGTCTAGCAGCCATAACTCCTCGACAAGAGATATATCCTCGCGTGAGAATTACTCTTGCGTTTCTCCCTGCTGGGAATAGGAGTGCATCCTCGATAATTCATCAGCTCATTGAGGAATAAAACAGGCCGTGACTCCATTTCTTCTGTACGGTCTGCGAAATAAACGTGAGTGTTGGATTATTAATCATAAAGATTCGTTGAGGTCCACACGAAGTTTTGGACTCCTTTTGCCGGCTGTGCTGCCCCGACGACTCTCGATTTGCTTTAATCACGAATCTGTTACAACGACTAGTGATTTTCTCAATGATTATCCTTGCTAATTCCTCCCTGACTTATTATTGAACTTGATGATTATTTTGATAAAGCACAAAGCCCTACAATAGTTGAGAATTTTTTTTTCATCTGTACAGATAAATGAACATAATGGATCTCCAAACGGGATTGATTTACGTTGGAGTGGTGGTTGTTTCCGCGGCTGTAATTCTTCTGGTATCGATGTTTGGTATCAAAGAAAAATCATACGAGGAAGCAATAGCTGAACAACGAAAGCTTCCTGATGATTTACTTCTTGGTAAGTTGACTGCAAGACTCTATGTAGTCAGTCTAGAGACTTGAGGATATGCATTATGTATATCAGTAAGTTCGTGAATAAAAAATAATTGTATTACCTCTGTTTCTAGCGAAAAAAGATAAGGGTAAAGAGAAGAAACACAAAAGTAAGACGGGTAAAAAAGTGAAGGAGAAGAAGGAGGAGAAGGACGAGAAGGATGAGAAGCCAGAGCATGTCCAATTTGAGGAGACGCCTCAAATTCTCACTGCAGAAACAAATATTCAGGTGAGACAATGGTTTTATTTTTGCTCTGAAAAGCATGACCAAAAGGTATCGTCAGGGAATTTGCGTATACGTCTTTAAACAAAATACACAGAGCATTATTCGCACTAATGAATACATTCCATCAAACATTTTTTGCGCTTCTATTTCACGCTTGAAATATAGTACACCAGTTTGCATATCAAATGTTGCACATGTAGGTCATCTAAGACGACATATACGTAGGTGCGAAGAATCAGGATCTAGTTACATCTTCCATAAATTCATCTGTTCTTAATACGAATATTTTTTTGCTGCCTTCTGATCTCTGTACAGCTGCTGTTAATATATAAATTTGCATAATATGCTTTTTCGCCAAAGTGCAAACACGGTTCAGCTTACAATAATACTGCAGCTTCATTTCACTGTGACAGAGCAGGCAATTTTTTTTTTATTTGAGAAATATTGCCGACATTTGTTTTTGGATTTAATAAATTGACGTGACACTTTATTGGCTCATTAATCATTATCATTACATTACTTTTAATTTGGTCAAGTGTGTTTTTGCCACGTTAATCATAAATGTCACCATCACTCCAAAAGATTAAAATCTTTGTCGAGGTACGACATTTAATTACACATTCCAACAATTTTTTATGTGTATATGTAACGCTGAGAAATTTCCTTATCTCGATCAAATTGTTTTATTTTTAATACTTATGATAAACTCAGCAAAACTAAGAGATTATTTGCCGAAAATATCGCAGTTATGTCCACCTCTGAAAGCAATGATATCTCGTTCTAAGAAAAAGTTATTTTCGACTCGTTTAACACTGATATAAGCATGTCATCATAACCCGTCTGTATGAAGATTAATTTTTTATTTAAATATTTTGTTGCACAATTCATAATGGGTTATAATAACAATTGGGCTTTATATTTGGGTGTCATTGATAATGCAGGAGGTATGCAAGGGGAATAAGAAGAAAAATAAGCCTGAAAAAGTAAAGCCAATCCTTGTGAATAAGGATGAATCGTCGGTTATTGTGCCTGAGTCAATTGCTTCGCAGCCTCCGTTGGCAGAAGTCAATCATTTTGATGTCATTCACCCCAAGGACGACCTTGAATTAATCCGGAGTCAAAGTGTGAGTGCGATTATACACTTGGGTAGCAACGCTTTTTCTTTTTCAAAATAATGTCTTGGTGAAAATTTCACTGTAAATAATTCATTTGTACAGTCACAAAGAATGTCTTGCATCCAAAATATTCACTCCATTAATATGAATCTTCTACAATTGTAATAGTATTAGCACAAGCACGTTTACTCAGTGAATTTGTTTTTAACAGAAAGAGAATCTTCACCAAATAGCTCAATCGGAACCAGTGATAAATAAGTCGCCAAAGGAATCACCGACTAAATCGAAGAAAAATGTCGTCAAAGAGCCCGTTAAGAAGAAGGAAGAAATTAAAGAAGAGAAGAAAGAAGTGATCGTGAAAGAAGTTAACGTGACCGTGCAGCCATCACCAAAAGAGCTGCCTGCTAAGGAATCTAAAGAATTGCAAAAGGAGGTTCAAAAAGATGCTGCTGCCGTACCAAATCAATCAGCGAACAAAGAGTCGAAGAAGAATAAAAAGAAGAACGACATTCTTGCTCAAATCGGTAAGTGATTAATCTCAATCGAGTAGAATTCCTCTTTTTACAGCTCTTGAACACGTCTAATAATAACTAACTCTTCGTTTTTCCTCTTCAGGTGGAGACAAGGATGGAGTTAATGTATCGCTGCTGATGCCTCTGGTCCAGAAAGCAGAACTCAGTCGTTCTGAAATCCAAATTCTCATTGATCAACTACTCAATAAACAGCTGGACAATCCTATGGAACACTCCGAATGGACAGAAGGTCGTGCTGATCCAGTGATTAAACTCAAGAAGCAACTAGCTGAGAAAGACAAGGCTCTTGCTGAGGAGCATGAGGCCAGTGCGACTTTCCAGAATAAATTGAAAGAACTCCGAGCTGAATTAAATTCTGAGAGGTCTAGACTCACTGCGAATGTAAAACAACTGGAAGAGGCACTCAATACCAAAATAACTGAGGCCCAGACTCTTCATACTCGTATGCAGCACATTCTCGAGAGTCATGTAGCAGAGAAGCAAGGTTTTGCTCGTCAAATCGAACAGCTCCAGGCTAAGGTCAACGAAGATGCAGCAATTATTCACAAGATGCAGGAGGATCAGGGTCAGACTCAAGGCCATTTGCAGCAGGAACTCATTGCTCAGCGTAAACAACTTGAAGTGCAATTTAATCAAATGCGTGAGAATGAAAATGCTCTAAAGGCGCAATTGGCACAGAAGCACGTTGAGGTCCAAGAACTGCAAAACGTCAACATGAGCATGACCCAAGAATTGCAAGCGACTTGTGAGAGTAGCACTGCTGAGATCGAGATGCTCAGGCAGCAGCTTGGCATCATGCAGGAGCAGTTTATGCACTCTGAGGGACAATTGCAACATTTCAAAGAAGCTAGTGATCGTCTACAGGATATGGCGCGCCAGCTGGAAGAGTCTCATCGTGCACACGCCGATCTTGATCACAGATTGAAGAATGTACATCGTCACGAGCAGGAGTTGCAAAAGCAAGTGCACTCTCTTCAGGCTGAATTGAAAACGGTCAAGGCAGAGGCAAATGAGGCATCAGCACGAAGTGGCGAGCTCAGTAAGGTCCAGAGTGAATTAATGAAATTGAAATCTGATTTGTCGATTTCACAGAGCGAAGCTAAATCTGAAGCTGCAGAAATTACGAATATGAGAGCTTTACTCAATGGTAAAGACGATGAATTCAAGAAGCTTCAAGCTGAGCTCCTACAGGCTCAAGGTGATTCGACCAAGGCTCAAGCTGAATTAACTAAAATACGTTCTGAATTAATGAAGGCGCTTGAAGAATTGAAGCAGGAGAGAAATGAACTGAAGATTGTAAAAGAAAAGTTATCTAAAGTCCAAGAAGAATTAGCCAAGACAACTGGAGTTGCCGACACTGCTAATGAAGCTGCTGGAAAGCTGATCATGATGAAAGCCGAGCTGGAAAAATTGCAAAATGGCGACAAAAAGTCTAGTGCTGACCAGATACAAATTTCGAAATTACAAGAAGAAAATGATCGTTTATCTGCGCAGCTTGGCAAGAATACAGAATTGCAGAAAGAGTTAAAACGACTGCGCGAAGAGAATGAGTCTTTGACATCCCAATTGGCTGCAATAACCGAGCGTCCTGCTGCTGAGGGTCGTGAAAATGGTGTAGAAGAAAAAGCAGAGAAGAGTAATGTCCAGAAATTAGAGCACACCAATTTATTGGCACAAAAAGACAAACAACTCGACGCTTTGAAGACGGAGTTATTGAAGAAACAAGCAGAATTTAATCAACTCAATGCTCAGGTGGAAATTTTACGACGTGACGCGAATAATCAAAGCACTCTGAGTCAACGATTGCAAGAAGATCTGGAGGCGCAACGATCGAAGAACAATGTAAGAATTTATTGTTATTATTTTTTTTCTATTTCGTTTTTATAAATCTTATTTATCTTTGTCGTTATTATTTTGTTATTTTTACGACGAGATATTTAGTTACAGAAATGATCTCTTGCTTCCATCACTTTTCGAACGTTTATGTTCGAAATTTTACAGTTTTTATATACAAAATTGCTTAAAGAAAAACTATTAATTGTTGCCTCGATTTCTTCGAAAATTTTTTTTTTTTTGCATCTTTAATTATTATATATTATCTCGTGACTGATCGCAGGAATTACGTACTAAGAACTGGAAAGTGATGGAAGCTCTTTCCGCCGCTGAAGCGCGTACTAAATCCAATCCCGGGAAAAACATCGACGTAAGTCTTTGTCCTGGCTCAAACAGATTATTCAAATCGTAGTTATCATTGATTCTCTCGTCTAATCCTTTCCACTTCTATCTCGTTTTCTTTTAATTTTCATTTAATTCGTCGACATTTAGCAGTCATTAAAACATCAACGAACATGCCTCACAAATGAGATTAACTAAAAAAATATGAAAACTGTATTTTCAGGAGAACATAGACAAATTAAAGATAGCAGAGCAAGAATCAACAAAATCCCTGCTACAGAGGATATTCCCTGAAATTAAAATTGCAGAGAAATCCCATGACAAATGGTTGAAGGCTTTTGAGGAGCGTGTCCACGTTGTTTTTACCCAAACTCAAAATAAAGAGACACAAGATCCCAATTTCGAGATTGAGAAACAAAATAAAAATTTGCAGAGCATGGTAGCTCATTACAAGCAAATTATAGTCGATACGGTACGTTCGAGATAGATACACTGATATTCCCAGTGTAACTAAATAAAATTATACAATTATTTTAAATCTTACAGGAAGGAATGCTCAACAATCTTCAGAATCATGTAGAGTCAGAGGAATCAAGATGGCAATTGGAACTCCGACAAAAAGAGAATGAGGTTGTTAACCTCAGATTAGAATTGAAGGAGCTTCAAAACAAGACGACGATCCATGATAAGGTGCCTTTTGATTAAGTTATCGATTTATGTGCATGAGATTTATGATAGTTGAAGTTGTATCTGCATGTGAACGTTTTTTTTTATAATCCTCAGCAATTAACAAACTTTAAAAACGCTTCAGTAAATAGTAAACTCAGTACTAATAATTAATTACTAAATTAATTATTTGATGCATGTGGTGATGGCAATTCGTGCACCCACAGATTCACGAACGAAGGGATTCGTTGCATGACAGTGATGGAGTTGAATTCGCATTTAGCTGTATAGAAAAGTCACTTCCTGCCATCACTAAGGAGGTATGGAACCTTCCTATCGGACACTGAAAAGACTGAATTAAATTCGTGTATTACAGTAATGCTTTCTATCGACCTTGAGCTTTTTCTTTATAGTGTGTGATTTGTAAACCTATACATTTATGAACTGGGCTTGAATATGAATAACACACTTGCACGTGTACCTCAGTAGCTATTTCTCATTTAATAATGTACGTTGATTGTTTTCTTATCAGCTCCAAGAGAAAATATTGCAGTTAGAATCGAGATTAAAAGAAGAAGAAGAAGTGCTGAGAGGGCATGCCAAGGCTGAAGTGACGATGAAAACATCCTATACATCACCAATCAAAGGTGTTCTCAGTTTTGCCAACGTAGAACAGCTTCAGGAGGTTTTTATTCCACTCAATTACTCTCCCAGATTTCATTCATTTCGTGTAATGTTTTAAATTAATTTATTTATTTCTCAAGGATAAACAGCGATTATCACAAGACTTGGAGACTGAACGCATCAAGAATACAACTCTTGATGCTGAATTGAGCCAATTACGATCAGTGGTGGGAAAGAGTGAAGCGACTTTGACTGAGGAGAAGAATTTAGTTTCTCAACTTCAAAACGAAGTAGCTCGACTGAAGGTATTATCAAGTTGTTATTGTAAATTAACAAATTGTTACATTTAATCATGAAAAAATTAATTAACTAAAAAATTATCTGTTTTAGAGCGAAGCTTGTGGTGCTAGTAGTGGCTCCGATCAATCTGCTGTGAATGGACCGCAGACGTCGGATTCCTCTAAATCTGAGGTTGGTATACATTCCACAACGTAATTCTTTAAGACACGTGAATTACTAACAAACCAAGAGAACGACAATTTATTTATGTCTCTAAAAAAATACCTATTTATAAAATCAGGGAAAGATTTTTATACTTAAAAATGAATGATTAATTTAATTCAGAACAGAGAAGAAAAATTAATTTTATTAACTATTAAATTGTCGTTTTCTACAATCGATGCGTTAGACTTCCCCGGTCTCTAATGATCTATCTGAATAACCACGCAGCAAACAAGAGCAACACAATCTCTGATAGCTGCAATAGAAAAAGTCCCACTCAAGAACGCAGAACCCGAAAACCCGCAACAAGAAATCGACCACGACTCCTTTACCTCAGAATTAAATTCCGATAACTGTTATATGACAGTTCATGACACACAAGCTAGCTGCAATCCTATGAATGGCCAGCAACATAAAAAACACAAGAAAAAGAGGAAGGTAAAGCAATAGAAAAAAATCAAACAAAGAAAAAAAGACATTGGTTGAAGTTGCGGGAAAGTATTACTGGCTCGATAAAAGACATTGGTGCATCCTACTTTTGGTAAATGGAAACGAGGATCATTTTGTTTTGTTAGTGCCTCTCTACTCTCTCTTTACATTTCAATTTATCACGTGAATCACTTGGATTGTTCTGGTGATTGTAGAACAAGTTTATTGCATACCAATTTTTTTACCAGATAAATTTTGAATCTTCTGTCATCTTTCACAGTTTCTCATTGTCGAGCTAATATCAATTAGAAAGTGCCTCGACTAGATTCACTATATATATCTATGAGTTTGTAAGGAAGTAGAAGCTTGACGGAATTTCTCATCTATTTTGCTGTGTCATTTTCTAAATTCTTTAGATGGTTTTTACACTTATGAAATTGTACTTTCCTGTAGCTCTTACTGCCTATTATTTATTCTTTATGATTATTGCTAGAAGTCTACGATTAAATTTATGTGGCAGTAGTTTATCGAAGCGGAGAACAGCATGTGATTTTTTTTATTAACTGGAGAAGGTTATTTTCATACAAAAAGAAATACTACACGTTTATTCACTGTTGGATATTTTATCTGTTTCTTTTTCCATCGACAATCTTCTCGTTAATAAGGTTCTTCACATGCAAAATTTTATTTACACAAATATTGCCCCAAAAAAAAATATATATATATTCAAGGGTGCCTTTGTCCCAGTGTTTCAATCTGCACCAAAATTAAATACCAAATCTAGGGAACACATTATCGTTTCAGGCATAATAAAATGACGGGAGTACAGATATAGCAAAATAGTCGTGCGTTTTTTTAGTTTGGCGTGATAGAAAAATAACGATTTACTTTTGATTGTTCTGACAGTCCACAAAGAAAGCTACGTCAAAGCGGCGCAGATTTGCAGGTATGCTAAAATTACAAACGAGATATTGAAATTTATATCGTCGTTTTAAACAAGGGGCATAGTGAGCTATCAATTAGCGGAGTATATACGGTTCTCATTATTATTATATTTATATTTGCTATTTATTATTCTTTTACTTTGGTATTTTTTTTCGACATCATCATGTATCTTCATTCATTTGATTCATAATCGATTAGTTAGATTATTGGAGGCACTTTATAGGCATTTCACGATGGATTTGCTTTCAGTTTAAGCCACTCTCAATTAATTAAACCATAAAAATTGATTTATTATAATTTAGCGATAGAAACTTATTTGCCATCACCATTCATTAAATATTTATTTGCTTCAGTAATTTTTTTTTACATTTATATTATTATCAGCAAGCCAAATGTGCAAATTTTATTTTTATGGCTTTTCAATGTATTTTTGTTTATTATTTTTGTGTCGTTATTTTATCCTTTGATATACATAGTGCATATTGAGTGTGATTTGCATCTTGAGTGTCCAGACCTTTTCGTAAGTAAAAAAAACTATTTAAGTTCCCCAGAAATAACTGATAATCGAATCGAGAGAGTGGCTTTCACTATTTGCTTGGTGTAATCATATGCGTCGTAGTGTTGCAGCAGGAATTAACTAAAAAAAATTGTTACATATAGTTATCAACAAATTGGGCACTCTTTTTAAAAGAGCATATCTCGCCTACAGTCAGTACAGGTTCTTGGGAGCTTTTTGATCGGTGAGAACTTGGAATAATTGCTGCAAGACCAAATTGAATTCGTATTCATGTTTTCTCTTAAAGCGGTATATATCACATATTCATCAACGTTGTAAGAATTACTAAAGTAAGTTTAGATGAAAATTGGGGGAGGCATTATAAGCTTATTGCCTTGGATACAAACTGTACATAATGAGTATAATTATTATTGGGATTAATTTTGAGTGCAAACACTGGGGTAAAGGGTACACTTAATATTGTAAGGGCATAATTAATATTGTAGGTCACTCATAGACTTCCATTTTTAGTGTATTACGGATTTTTATTTAATTTATTTAACATCCGGAATTTTAGCAATTGTTTTTATCTAGCAAAAATTGACAATAATTGACTTTTTATGGTCACATTAGTCATTTTATTTATCAATGGCTTTTTTATTATCAAGACTTCCATGTCTTCTGACTCAGTCATATTTTTATTATTTGCTTCTTTTATTTAGTTTCCGGTCACATTAAAATAGTTGGATGTCATTGTTTGTCTCCATTAGTATACAAAAATAGAGAAATAAATAATAATTATTTCTCTATTTTTTTTTTTT